>JAKEYF010000131.1:0-158664 GCA_021527775.1 Lactarius sanguifluus | reverse complement strand
CGAGCGATAGAAAGTCCTAAACCTAACCAGACACCATCAGTCTGTGCTATTTTCTAACCGGATCAACTCCGCCGCCAACTCAGCGAGTACGTCCTCTGCACGAGGGTTGCGCGGAAACTGTGTCCCTGCGCCATAACTGAAATGCGGCCACAGCGGCACAAGAATCAGCGGGAAAAAGGGAACTGAAATGGACACCGAACGTACCAACCACCGCCCCACAGCAATCGCTCCGCCCATACTTGCTTCGCTCCTATTCCAAACACCTGCTCCACATTGCGCCGCCAACCGACGTCGTATAGGCACAGGCGCGCGTGGGCGGCGCGGACGGCGCGACGCTGTCTGGACGCGAGCTGGTGCTCCAGCGGCGGACTCGAGAGGCGGCCTGGTGGGAGCGGGGGGAGGTACCGCAAGATATAGAACGGCGAGATGTGTTCGAGCGTAGTTTGATTCGTGCTAGGAAAGAGGTCTCTCGTTTGAAAAGTATCAACGAGCAGAAGGGGGGGGGGACGTACAGGACGAGGTAGACGTGGTAGCCGAAGAAAGAGCCCATAATGAGCGTAAACGCGCAACCGGCAAAGGACAGCAGAAGCATGTGCACGGGGTAATTTCGTCCTGGAGAGAAAGGGGGGAGATTCGTCGTCGATATCGGTCGCGAGTTCAGCTCAACACGTACGATCGCAAGCGGATGTCTAAACGCAAAGCTGAGTCCGCGGATGCATATCACGGCGACGTAGATCGCTAGTAGCGTAATAGACGCCAAGAAATGCAGAAAGGATGGATACGTTCGGAGGCCCTGAACAATTCGCACGCGCGTCAGCAGCTGGGGAACGAGCGCTACCGCGGAAAAAGCTGCGCACGATGCATTTTGCGCCCATCCATGGGCAGTGGTGATCTGCCATGCGCGAAGTAGGCGTGAGTACAACGTGCCACGGGGGGACGGGTAGCCACACACACCCATCTTGAGCACGCACCGCCCGCATTGAGAGCAGTGGTGCGCGCGCTCGGGTTTGGGCCGCCAGCAAATACGGCACCACTTTCCGGGCTGCGTGTAGTCCTCTGGCGGCGTGGTGAGGAGCGCGTCTTCGAGGCTGAGCTCGCCGTCTGCGTCTTGCTGTCCCTCTGGCGTGGCCTCGGGCACGGGCCCTGGGTCACGTGCCACGCAGACGATGAGTGAGCTGAATGCGAGGAAGGAAAGTATAGATAACGAGGAGGTGAGCAAGGAAGTAGCGCGTCGAGTGGAGGGTTAGATAGTGATAGTTGAGGAGGACGTGCAAGATGGAGGGATGCGGCGCAAGCAGGAGCAAGACCGCGACTGTGCGATGTATACATAAGTGAGGCCTGCCCAGAGAGTGAGGTTACTCACTGCACAAGGGCACGTAATGGTACCACTGGCGTGGGTTGCCTGGACGTTCGTCGTCAGAATCATAGTCGTCGACGGGCTTCCGGATCGCGGGTAAGCTGCCTGGCTCAAAGGCGTAAAGCGGAAGAGAGTTTTCGGTGCTCATGGGAACTAACTGCAATGTCAAGATAGTCCAAAGAAAAGGTGGCACGAACGACCGCCCGCGGCAGACGAGCGAGGCAACAGATCAAAGAAGGAAGACTGTCGATACCAAACGGGAAGGAGGGACATCGTCAGGCACAGCCGCAAAAAGATATAAGGCGCAGCACAAATTCTTACCTAACACCCGTTCGCAGAGGGTAGTACGGCACTGGGCATACAGGGCGACGGCAGCAAGCCTCATCAAAGGCTTGGGAGTCGAGAGGCGCTACAGTTTACTGGTGCCATATTGGGGGCAGTGCAAAGTATATTGGCACGAGTCACAAGTCGAGTCGCCCCCAGACCCGAATGACTAGGCCCAGAATGATATAAGCCGTTGGCTTGTACTATAGGAGGTATCTCATCGTCTCTTGCAACCTCCGCAGAGAACAATGTTGGCTTCTGGCGCAGCTTCCACCTCTCAGATCGTCACGCTCCCCCACATCCCTGAGCTCTTCGATCCTGACTTTCTCGATGCTCTACTTCCACCTCGGTCCACCCCTGATGCTACTGATGTCGACGCGCTGGAGCCTGAGAATACCTTTATGAATGCGCTTAAGTCTGTTGCGCACCGAAAGTACACCCAAAACTCTGCGCCAGCGTTCAACTCGACACTTTCGCACACACTTGATGCATTTCAGACCTTATCTCTTCACATGCCCCGAGAGAAGATTAACGCTGTGTTGTCCAAGGCGTGGGAAGAGGATCCCAGCTTCGCTTTGAGGATCATCTGGAACACGCGGAGCATTCACGACGGTAAGGGTGATAAAGAGCTCTTTTACAAGTACGTCACCGAGCTCTTACGCGTTCAATCTGTTGATCATCACGCATACACCCAGGGCTTTTGGCTGGCTCTATGAGCACCACCCGCGCACGGCAATTGCGAACCTCTCCCAGCTTGTAGCTCCTGTCTGCGTCGTCAAGTCCAGGTCTAGGTCTACCCAGATGCCGCATGGCTACTGGAAAGATCTTCTCAATATTCTTGCACTCGCAACCCTTGAACAACTTGACACTTACCCCGCTCCATTTTTGCACGTCGCTCGAGGCTTTTTCGCTCGGGGTCAATCCGTCGGTCCTAAAAGATTGTCAACCAAGGAGCGCCTCGCTGGGATGACCGCAAAACAAGTTGGGGAACTTCTTGCGGCCAGGAACCAGAAAGCCAGGGCCATTGCGCGGGAGCGTCGCGTTAAGAACGCAGCAAACTCTCACCAACTTCTGCTTTCCAAGCTCTCTGAGCGCCGTTTCCGTGCTCTCTATGTTGCCGTCGCACGCCTCTTTTCAGACGAGCTCGTCGAGCAAGCGTCGCTCATGCGCAAAGTAGAAGCCCTCGCGGAGGGTGAGGAGCGGGACTGTATCTTGAGAAAGGTGTCTTTCGTCGGAAAATGGGCACCTACACCTTCTGCCTCGCACGATAGAGTTACAAACATCTCTACCGCCGTAGCGATACTCCTGTATCGTGGCGGCGTCATGTTGTCCCTTTCTCGGCCGGTCGATGCCTCTGCTGCCGTTTCGGGAGATGATGTACACGTCCTTCGTTCGTTCTACCAACGCTGGGTTCTCACACCGCTGCGTGCTTCGTTCCCGCGTCCCGGAGCCCCTATGGCCGCGCGCCGCTGGGGTGATGTCTCGTACAACATGTTCCGTCCAAATGTATGCACATCAACGCAAGAACTTCTTCAAGCACGACGATCAACGATTTGATGCCTTACCTGGAGAGCGTGGCGAAGGCAAGGTCCAGATCTCCGAGCGACGCTCCCTCCCACACGAGCTGGTAGCCAAGGCCATCGCGCCGACCGTCCATTACCAGATGAGACCCTGGGTAAGCTCTGTTCCCACTGGAGTTCCGCGCACGTGTCGCGAGGCGCGAGGCGCAGGTCGCGGACGCGCAGTGGAACGCGATGCTTGCGAGACTACGCGAGGCCGGCACGCTAGACAATTCCCTCGCCGTCTGCGACGTCTCCGGATCGATGGGCGAGATTTACTGGCAGGGACCCAGAGACGCAGCCCATCCTCTCCCGCCGTGGCGCTCTCGATGGTGCGTCGCGCAGCTCGCCAAGCCGCCATTCGCAAACGTGTTCATCACCATTCTCCGCGGAGCCCGAGGTCGTCACGCTCCAGGAGGGCGTGGGAGTCGCGGCCAACGTCGCGGCGATGGTTCGCAGCTCGTGGGGAGCGAACACGAATCTGCACGCCGTATTTGTCCGCCTGTTGCTCCCGCTGGCCGTGCAGCACCGCGTGCCGCGGGAAGACATGGTCAGACGCCTCTTCGTGTTCTCTGACATGCAGTTCGACGCTGCGGAGCTCGCGAAGGGCGGCGAACCTGGGGCTTGGGTGACCAATCACGATGCGATCGCACGCGCTTATGAGGAAGCGGGGTACGACGTGCCAGAGATCGTGTATTGGAACCTTGCGGGTGAACTCCAGACGGCGCCGGTTGAGGCGGAACGCAAGGGCGTTGCTCTCATGAGCGGGTTCAGTCCTGCGATGATGAAGGTATTTATGGGCGAGGACGTGGAGGAGCCGCTGGACGACGATACAGTCTTGGTGGACGAGAAAGGCGAAGAGGTTAAGCTTCCCCGGAAACCAGAGATGACTCCATTGTCCATTATGAAGCGTGCGCTTGAGAAGCCTAGCTACGACGGACTTATAGTGTCAGATTAACTGGCTTACTCGCAACTACAACCATACTTGTACAATAAATTCATCTTATCGTTCTTTGTTTGTGGGAAATATCACTCGTTACTGTCAGAATCGAAGGACAGGTATAATTTCTTGTGCTAATGAGGGTATAAAGAACAGAATGCCACTGGCGAGGGTAAGGAACGACTGTAGTTTGTATGTTGTTATGGGGTTAAGCCTCAATTGCCACCGTTACATGTCTACAATGCCTCGATTAGAAAACACATATAATCTCGCATCTAGGTACTCACCAATCACGAGTCGCAGTGGCTTGTGCTCGCAAGTGCCCTCTCCCCAAGAGAGGACGTCTTCGACCCTCGCACATTCTTCCAGCTGCCTTCCACACGCGCCTTTCCAAGACACCAGCGAACGGGCCTTGCAAGGGAGATACCCCTGCGCAAAGATATAATTCGTGATGTGCGCGAGGCGCTCACAACTTTTCATGTGTGGCGCATCGAGGCGGATCCGCTGCGTCGCGGTATGATGCCGCGTGCAGTGCGCATATTCATAGTGCACCCAAACTGCCGCCGGGATGTCCGCTACAAATTCAAATCATTTTTGCATTTTCGTCCTTCACGCTAGGGGGGGTTGGGGTTGGTTATGCGTACCTATGACAAGACGGAGCGCGGACGTGGGGGTGCTTCCGATACCGCGCGCGAGCAGCTCCTGGACGACGTGGCTCGCCTTGAGTCGCACGGAGGTACATTCCTCCCACCAGGCGACGGAGCGCCACTTTGGGTCCACGAAGCCCTGCAGGAAGACGTGGTCGAGGACATCCTCGAGGTCATGCAGGTGCGTCCCGTCTCCGACGTCGATGAGCTGTGCGGTTACCGGCCGTTGCACGCGCGACACCTGGTGGTACGTGATCCAGAGCTCAGAAACCGCAGTGTTCATGTACAGTAGGAGACATGTCGTCGTCGTCCAAGCCGAATGCAGAGAGAAGGGTCGAAGTTGGTGTGCTGGAAAGCGAAGAGAGCGAATGGGAAGAATTTGAGGAATCAATGGCTGGAATAGTAGAGTGGGACGATGTGTCGCCCCCTCCCCCACGGGCCCTTTTTATGGCCCGTCGGCTACTGTGAAAGCAGAGCGGGTGAAACGGAACTGGCGGGTTCTCAATTGCTGCGACATCCGCGACGGCGACAACGCGTATTTGGTGTCGGCTAGTACTTGTGCCAAGGTGGTGCCTCTACGCCATCGACACTCCAGATTCATCGGTGCTATGATGATGATAGAGCCACGAGTGCGACCGTTTTCGCTACTGTGGGGAGGTTTCTGAGACCCAGAAGGTTTTGAACCTGGTCGCATAAAGGAAAAGCCATGACCTTGGCCATGACGCAGGATTCAGACAATATCGAGCTACGAGCCACGAGCTGTCATGCATGTGCGCTTGCCACCCAGAGACGTTCTGCCCACCTGGCATCCGCTGTGGCGTTTCCCGGTGTCCGTCCACAGCGCAAGCACGGGTAGGCATGGAAACAAAAGCACAGTAAGGTATAGGAAGTAGACTTACCATAAACAGGCAAAATGAAAAGCGCTTGTCCCGCAAACGTCATTGGCCAGTTCGCCTCATCAATGTGCCAATCAATCGCCCTTTTCTCCATTCCTACAGCGGTGTCTGGGAGATGATGTTCACCATGCATCTTTCTGGAGGATTTTTTCATGTATTTGACCTCACCCACTGCGTGAATGTCTCTTCCAATGTCTTTATCTTGTGTTTTCTGCTCCACAGCGACTCGGACGAGACGTCCTCAATCTTTCCTTTGAACCAGTGGACCTTCGACATTGCAGCCAATCCTAAACAAGTGCTCACGGCAGCCTAGATTCGACCTCAGTCGTAATGCGTTCCGCCTGGTGGGCGAGCACTCGCCCCATCACATGCAAACGGTTCTTCTCACTTACTTCTCACTTCTCTGCGCCCTGATTTGTCCGTACTACTCCTGATCGTCTATATACCATACAGGCTTTTACCATAATCACAGATCTGCGAATTGCCATCAGCAAAACAGCAAGATCAAATAAAAATTGGCACAGGCGACCTACCGACAACCAGCCGCAGAGGCTTCTCCTCGCACGTTCCCTCTCCCCGAGAGAGTAGCACCTCCACCTTCTCGCTCTCCTCGATGTGCCTTCCACACCCGCCTTTCCAGGACACCAACGAACGCACGTTGGACGGGAGATACCCCTGCGCAAAGATATGGTTCGTGACGTGTCCGAGGCACTCCAACTTGGCGTGCGGCAGGTCCAGGCGGATACGCTGTGTCGCGGTCGCGGTATGCGCCGCGCGCGCGCAACGTGCGTATTCGTAGTGTACCCAGAGGACCGTCGGGGTGTCCGCTGCGACCGAAGCGATTCTTGAGTGAATCAGGGTTCCTCCTCCCCCCTGCTTGCGGCGCGGACGTCAACACTCACCGATGATCAGGCGCAGCGCGGTACCGGGTGACCCGCCAGCGCCGCGCGCGAGCAGGCCGTGCACCGTGTCGCTCGCCTTGAGCCGCGCTGCGGTGCAGTCCTCCCACCACACCACGGAGCGCCATTTTGGGTCCACAAAGTCCTGCTGGAAGATGTGGTCGAGGACATCCTCGAGGTCGAACAGCTGGCCCCGCTCGGTGACGTCGATCAGCTGGGCGGTCACCTGCTTGTGCTTGCGCGACGCCTGGTGGTACGTGATCCAGAGTTCAATCGTAGAGCTGCAGTGGGGCGGGGTGGCCATGATGCTGAGGCCCAGAGAGAGGTCAGCGGACGTTGGGGTGCCGGGGAGAGAGGAGAATGTGGACGAGGACTCGAGAGAAGCTATGATGAAATGCTGTGGTGCGATGCGCGCAATCACCTTTTGACACTTACAGATCTTTTATAGTGAGTGTATTATCGAGCCCTGTCACGGACACGTAAAGATAGATTTTGGATGCTCTCATACGAACAATGCGACATTGGCAACTCAGTGTAGAAATCACAAGCAGAGAGCATTGTTCGCATTATCACTTGCAATGTAGTCGTGCATGATGTTTCTAGGAAGGGAGACCACGAAATGCGACACTTAGACGCTTGCAGGTGAGGAGCTCGGGCTCTAGCAAGACTGACGGCGGCCGGTGACTGCTATTTTTATGAGATCAAGACTGTATGTGTAGCGTGAATAAAACCTTCCCTGGTCATATGAAAGTCTGTATCGAAAAGAAGAAAGACAGGAACGGAGATCGTCCGCACGTGCCAGCGGACGGACAAATAGGCATATCATTCATAGTGCAACACCGAACGATGGTTCCTCGTCACTGTCACCATCCTGCTCACGCTCGTGCTCGTGCTCCTGAGCAGGCACTCGACTCTCCGCGTCCCCACCAAGGCGAAATCCAGGCCCCTGCGGAGTTTTCTCGCTCAAGTCCACGGCCGATGCCGGTCCTGGCGGTGGGGTCTTCGTGACCAAAGTTGCCCCGACATCCCCGGTAGACCCTGATATAGATGCCTTTGGGCTGGGCACCCACGGGGGCTGCTGCGGGGGTGGAACTGGCGACCCGGTGGTGCTGGATGGTGCGCTCACGTTCGGCGATGTCGTCTTCTGAGTTGAGAATCTCGCCGCCCGCGATGAAAAGAATGTCCCGACGCTGGTACCCCACCCGCTCAAACGTTCCTTGGACAGGATTGCCGCTGGATCAACACCTGCAGGAGTGGGTGCAGGCTGGGTGGGTGGCGTAGTAGTGAACACACTGCCGTCCGGGATCTCTGAACTCGAGATCACTGTGCCCGAGCTGGTGCTCGCGCTGCCAACAGAGGTAGTCGACCCAGATCGCTGCATTAATCGGCCTTTAACTCCTTCAACTGCTTTGAAGAAGTTCGCGGAGCCTGCGTTAATCGTACGCGAGATTGCTTCGCGCGTGGGTGCGAGCTGCTGTTCAAGTTTGAGATCTTGAATACCTTCCGAGAGGCGAAGTGTGATGTCGGATATCGCACTGGGCTTCTCGTTACAGGGGTGCCTATCGGCGATGAGCGAGGCGATGGAAACGGAAGCAACAGATGTACCTTGGCTCGATAATGTCGAACAACATTGGGTCCGTCACCCGTTGCCATACATCAAACGCATTCGTACGTCTAAATTCGGCGATCCAAACTGGGTTGAAGTCCTGTAGTGCGTTCGAATCCCCACCTGAACGGCAAGGAGAAAATCAACAGAATGATGGTCAACGGCGAGAAAAGACCAAACCAGATCCGGGAGTTATGAGAACACCACTGCTGTCCCCTTTCGCAAGGAAATCGCCGTATTTGACAGAGGCGAGTGCCGCGGAAATGTATTCCTCAAACTTATACCGGCGGCTTTAGCATCGCTCCCGATATACAGGTAGGCACACCCACCTTAATTCGCACGTAATCGTCACTGCCCTTGAACCTCCTGCCCACTTTACGTCCAATGATGAGCATTGCCCAATAACATAGGAACTCACCGCATACCGGTGTCCCCCGTGTCCCACGTGTCGTTCACGTCCTTGACGATCTCGTCAACCCACTTCCTGTCAGCAGGAGTAAGGGCAACGGCGCGCTCGATCTTAGGGTCTCTAAACTCGATGGAACATGTTTCAATATCAACAAGTAGTTCGATGTCATTCTGCTGGCGAACGATTGCGTTCGTGCTCCCGCAGAGGAAAGAACGTGTTTGGGACTTGATGAGGTCAAGCTGTTGCAGCGGGAGGTAGGGTTGGAAGAACGCGTCCTGTAAATATGGAGTAACATGAGGCACCGCAAAACTTGCTTAGCTGAACAACTACCTTGCCAAATAGGTCCAACGGAAGGCCAAGGTAAGCCAGTAAACTTCGTCGATCCGACGTCCGCAGAGATGTCGGTTGGCAAAGAGTTGGTGCACGAGTGGCTAAGGGAGGTGAGCCGGAGTCCTGCAAGGTTTGAAGAAGGCCTGAGGACTTCTGTGAGTGGCTATGCAATGAGAGTCCCGAGCGGACTCACCTGGTATGAGGGATATTAGGGAGTATTGATATGTACATAAACGTTCGACTGGGTGTCCGTAAAACATAATCTAGTTCGGATGTTAGGAGCGCTGAACATGCCGTGGGAAGGAAAGTGATCAGCGAGCTGACTTTCTTCTGCAAAATTAGCGCCTTGACGAGAACTAGGGCACGATGACGGAATTCGTGAACCAACTCGCGACTATAGCCCGGTGAGAGTAGATTCAAGGAAATGGGGGCGTGTCACTCACAGGGACGTCCCTAAGTGAGCTATTAACACGATTTCACATAACAAAAGCGAGGGCTCATACCCATATAAAGACCACTCTCCGTAAGCTGACTCCGTAGAGAGCCCTGAAGCGACTGATAAAACTCGACGAGTAGATCTGTGCTCGTGAAGTCCCTTGAACAATATCAGAAATCCGCAGTCTTGCGCAAGCGTACGCTCTTACTTCTGTTCAAAGAGCGCCAAGGTGACGACACCCAGACGATCACGGATAGGACCAAATACGGGCCCGGACGCAAGAACTACAACTGCTTTCTGTACAGTCGAGCGCGTCATGTCCATTTCTTTGACAAGGAGAGACGAAGTCGCAATTTGGCGATTACATCTAGACGCGTGTCAAATGATCTGGTACTGAAATATGCGCAAATGGTCCTACGATATGCCGAATATTGTACTCGGATTCGGAACGCTGGGGACGAGGTGGAAGTATGAATAATCTTCCGTAGCCTAGGCATCATGAGGTACGCTTATAACCAACAGTTGCTCATTGACGTACAAGATGAGCACCATCAGGAAGGGCCAAAAATGGTAGGATCTTGTTTATTTCCTCGTCCTCGAAGGTACTCCCAACGGAAAATTGTATTCGTGGGCCGACCTACACATGCCGAGTTATGGAGGACGCCTTCCCGACCAAGGTTAAAAGACGAACCTGATGATTGAAATCCACAAGTGCGATTCCAAGAATCAATGGTCCCTTGGGTGGGTCTATTAGCAAGCTCTCTGGTCTAACTTTCTTGGAATACGAAGAAGTGCTAGTCGCAAACGAGGCCACGGACGAGCGCCCGGGACTCCATGGTTGCGCCGGCGGATAGGCATTGCGTTCCGAAGCTGCCGGCAGTGGAGTTGGGGGTACTGGCTTCGCATCTTCGTCGTGATCAAGTACAGACTCGCCAGGGGAAGTGACCGAGCTGGTGTGACCGGTAGATAGGCTGATATCATCAGGGTCGTCTGAGCTCTCGGTCGAGATGGTGTAAGGACGTGACTGGCGACGTGCAATGTCGACAGTAGAAAATGTAGGGAGTTGGGGCGAGTGGTGGGGTGAGGTAGAGGTAGAGGCAGCAGGAGAGGTGAAAGATATTGAATGCTGAGAGGCGGTGTCCGTATCGTAGTCGCGAGATGCAAGGGCACCTTGTAAATCGAGTGTCAAGCCATGTTCCGAATGGTGACGGTCGTGATCATGATTGTCGTTGTCGGAAGACATGGAAGAGGGTGTATGCTGCCCTGGAGACGCACACTGATGCGGTTGCTGGCACGTGCAACGCTTGGATCTCGAGTCACTCTCCTCATGGTTGCCCGTCTAATGTCGTCGGCCTGTCCACGGCGTGTTCTTGCCTCCTTTCGCTCTCTCGATCCAGCAGGACAGCAAAAAGCTAGGCAGTTGAAATTCTCGAGTTACTTCGCCGAAGGCTTCCCGTATTCGAGGTACCGTTGGGTGATGAGAACCATCTTATCATCAGTACTTTTTACCGCTCCCTGAACTCGGCTAAACAGGAAACTCACCGGGCACAATTCATGTGTCAACGCTCTGGCGTTCTCTCCGGGAGATGGGAGATGGTTAGCGAGTGCCGGGGATGGTGGGTCTTTAGTCCTCCTATGAAAAGAAGGCTGTACGGACAACTTGATATGCAAACAGACCGCGTGGTCAAGCTATGGGATTTGCATCAAGAGGACCTGACCGCACCATCTTGCTCGTTTAGTGGTCCCGTGGTCAGTCCTTGATGTACAGTATTCGCGCCAGCTACTGATATCATACAAGTCTAATGTATTCACTGTCGCGTTCTCCTCGTCAAATCAATATGTCTACTCGTGCGTCCTCTGTCTTGACATAGTCGTTGCCGTATTGACGTCATGTCAGCGGCGGTGCAGACGATAAAATCCTCAAGTATGATTTGACTCGCTATACTTCCAACGGCCTGGACGGTGACGGACCATTGCAAGATTACACCCAGCACAATGTCGGTGTTGCTATGGGCCACTAGCATCGGACGCTGAAGATGCACGTAGGATTTCATCCGGAGCGTGTCGTGTCATCCTTATCAGGATGAAATATTCATGAGCGCGAGGTGGGTGCTAGCAATCGTCTCGCTTTGAAGCCCCCTTAGGATACGCGTCAGCGAAGATGGCTGTGTCATGCTTCACGATGGCCGCGCTGAGTCACGTATGACCCACGCGCAGGGGACCTTGCAACAGGCAGCCGAGTTCTCTGGCGCCTTTTTCCACCCACGCATGGAACATCTATTTGCTACCAGTGATGTTCGAGGTAATGTCCGACTCCGCGATACGCGTATGGCATTTGGACCCTTGCGTCAACGAACAATGGATGGTATCGTCCTCAAGGTGACGCACGGGAAACCTCAACTCAATATTATCCGTCTCACTCATATTTGGTTAGTATGTAACAAGGATAACAAGGAGAACTGTCGCGCACTACATCCGACCTGAGGCAAGCAGCATTACCTGGGATCCCGATGGCGAGTTCCGATGGTACTTTGTCGTAACTGTATCCTAACCCGTTCACACTGTACTAGGTACCAAACTCGGTGTCGCCTTCCTTGTGCGTATGAAGGAATTTTTTTGGGATCTCTTCTTGATATTTGGGTCGATAAAGCACTGGCTCCCAACCATGTACTCTCTCACCGACCCTTACCCCATTGCGGTCTGCAGCGGACGCAACCTTCCTGACGGTAGCTCCTCCCCCGATGATGCCCGGACGTTCTCCGATTCTACTACTATGAAGGTGCGGCTTATTTGAAATGTCAAGCTAGTCTATGTACTTACACTTACATATGTAGCATGGATCATTTGGTGGAAGCGCACTAGTCACTGGCGGCGAGGCTTATTATTCATCAGGTTCTGACGATTTTAGGGGGTACCTGTGGAAGATCCCAGCTTTGGAAACGCTTGAGAATGAAAGGCAGATAATAGGTCCGGATGACTGGCTGAACGGAGGAGAGGATGGTGCCGTCGGTATGTGACTTCCCTTCCCATCCTCCTTGAGGATAACCTGACCTGTTGCCATCAGCATTCACGGGCTCATCCTATTCGAGCGAAAAATACGTCCCAAAAGAGCTCTCTACGCCGCTCACGCGTCTATGCGGTATGCCTACCGTCTACTGTCCTTCCAAACTCGATTTGAGCGACCACCTAGGTCATATCTCCATCGTCAACACCACACTCATCCACCCTGTACTCCCGGTCATTGCAACTGCGGGTATCGAACGACATATTATTTTGCATTCTCCAACTCCGAGCCCTCCTTGGGCACCGGAGCTCCCACCTACGCCCACCACCACGCGGCCGCTACCAAGCGGCGGGCCAAGCCCGACAGACCCGTCCGTCTTACGGTTGCTGATGCGCCTGAGTACCATCACAGAAGTGGACGAATCAATGGGCGAGGATGCGCGCTCGATTGCATATTTCGATATGTTCGTCCCCACTTTATCTTCTTCGCCGCCCTTTGTATGCTGACGCGCGTGCAGGATTTTGCAACGTGAGGGTACTCGAGATTTATTTTCACATCGACCACCGGCGATGCCATCTGATGACGACGATGCTGATGACGGCCATGATGTGCTGGATTCTTCAGGCGAGGCGCAGGACGACGAGGATGAGTCGTAGAGCGCAAGCAAACCCCGAGTTGACTGACTTTATTTCTTATACTGTAATCTATCCCCGGGCCCTTAGGCGACACCGAGAGGATTGGCTAACTTACTGTATGTTATGGGCTGAGTATATTGTACACACCCCTTGTTTGAGTTGGACTCCCGTTGTTGTGTAATGCGAGCTAGTAACCTATTATCGGTTCGACTATTCTATAATTCATGGTGACATAGAGCGACTCTGAGCTCTATGACCCGAAGGTCACATATAGTTCCTCATCTTGCCGTTCCTCTTCGAGGTAATCACCTTGCTTGACAAGGTCATATGGCAGGTCGAAATTCCGGGCGTTTTGACCACACCGTCAAACAGAGCAAAATCAGGACAAACAGAGATTTCACTTTGTACATTACAACTAGGCGTCGACCTTGTCGACTGTAACCTTGCTTGTGGGACAATTTTCCGTACGAATTTGTCAGTTGTTTCGTTCGTGAAAGTACATGGTCAATTTATAGATTACTAGAAATTCGGAGGGCCCAAAGGGCCCTCCTCACTTCTATCGTCGCACTTTATGTTCCATGTATAATTCATGAGAAAGGGCCGTCACCTTATCACCTTACATAAAAACTTCAGAATTCAGTAAACTACACAAAGCATTTGTTTTCTCAGACAGACCGCAATAACTTGCTGTAAGTCATACGTCCTGCTGATACGACCACACTCCCCCTGGCCAATTATGCACCGTACTTCCCTGCACTTGCCCACACTTTTCTGCACTTACCCGCGCTCCGTACGCTTTCTACGCATTCTCGCGCCGCTCTGTGTGCGCTCATGATCAGCTTCCCAAGTTCCCACGTATTCCGGACACTTCCCTACAATTTAGCCCACATTCACTGTATATAGTCCATGTGACTACAACAAAGTCAAGTAATAGTAGACTTCCCTCCTTTTGACTTCAGACTTTTGAGCTCAGTGAGGCTCATCCCTTGCGTTCCCCAGCGTGCTGCACTCGCGCGTGGCCTTAGCAACTCGAACTCAACGCGTTCCCGACTCAGGCGGCCACTTCTACGAAGTTTCGCGCCGCGCCGAAGTGTGCACGACTGTTTCTGATCACTTGCGACCACCCGACCCGCAGGCTCCGTGTAGCCTCTCCCGACCTCGCCGCACTCGCGCGCGGCTTTCACCCTTCGACACCGACGCGTCCGCGATTTCCGCGGACCTATATCCGAAAGCTCGCGTCCCGCGGAGACCTGCGCGACGCCTTGCGACGCTTTTTTTTTTTTTTTTGATCCGTCTTGCGACGCTTCACACCCCCAAATTCTGTTCATCTTAGATGCGTTCATTCTCCGCTCACTCCGAAGACAAACATTTCTGTTTAATATATTGTAGGTGATAGGTGATAGATGTAGGTGATTTGCCAGCAGTGATGTCAAGTACATTGCGTTCAAGTACGGTGCAACTCCAGGTTTTTGTCATCTGTTTGATGGTCCTGCAGGCCGCCCCCGCTCTTTCAAGAATGGAGCGATGCTCTGTAAATAAATGATCAATCGCATCTTCCATTCCAGGCCTCCGCGGAGCGCGACATGTCGCAGGCGGGTCTGCGGTGATCGCGGACGCATCAGCGTCGAAGGGCTAAGGGTGCGCATGAGTGCGGCGAAGTCGGGAGAAGCTACACAGAGTGTGAGGGCAGGCGGTCGCAAGTGATCGGAAACGGTCGCGCATGCTTCAGCGTGGCGCGAAAGTTCGAATAATGGCTGCCGGGGTCGGGAACACGTCGAGTTTGAGTCAGAATGCCCACAACACGGCACCACCAGGCTTGCCACATACACTGTTGAGGTGGCCAGCGGCAGCCTGCTCATGTCAAGGAACATGCGGGCAGCCGCGGTGTACGGAGCCGAGTTCGAAGCAGAGGAGATTCCGCGCAGGGGTTAGTCAGGAGGAAAGGAAGCTCAGGGGCCAAGAAGAGACGACTCGTGAGCGAGGTGAGGCGAGGTGTGACGAACGAGAAGAAGAGAAGGGAGAGCGTTGAAATGCGAGATGGGTACGAGTCAAAAGGTGGTGGCTAAGACGGTGTTTGACGTTCTGCGGCTTACGTTGGCGAATGGCTGAGGGGGGCTACTCGGGACTAAGGCAACAGCGACGGCGTGGCTAGGCTGGCGGCTTGGATGTCGAAGGCGGCGATGGTTATGGTTATGGTGACGGTGTAGTTTCTACTTGACAGGCGATGGCAGCAAATTCGAGGTAGGCGACTCGGAAGGCGAAGGCGGCGATGGCGATGGCTGTGGCGAGGCTTCTGGACTGGCGCGGCGTAGACTGGGACTTAGAGACAAACGATGAGATGAAGAGGGAGATCAATGATGATATTAACGAGTCAGAGGGTATGCTTTATATACAGGCGAGCCGGTATACGACGCATTGTGAGTCCAAATCAAAAATATAGGGAGGACGAGGGGGAGGGGAAAGGGAGTGTGTCAATGTAGGTCAAGGGTAGGTACGACGAGTAAGGAGTGGCGAGAGTGGCGAATGAACACGAACGAGTCAAAGGGATATGGGCGCGAACATGAGAAACGGAAAGAACAGAGGGTCAAGATATTATGACGGACGACTGGGAATCCTCCTCCAAATCCAACGGAGACGCACTGTCAAATGCGGGCTCCGACGACGTCTTGCGGGTGGCTAGAGGTAGCCGAGAGGATGGTGGGTTGCGCGACAAAAGGATAGAGTGAGATACAAGAGATTGACAGACTGAAAGAAAGGGATGAGCAATGCGATGAAAGGCGGGCTCGGGAAAGACTCCCGAGGCAGGTCAAGTCACATCGAGCAAGTGTCCGGGGTCGAGACGCAAGGGCGGGAATACGAGAGAGATGATGACGATGCAGAGAATAACAGGGCAGAGACTAGCCAGACACGATGTATTAGGGCATCCCCAGGCCTATGAGGTGGTAGCCTTCCACTTGTCCTGGTCCCAGCGCTTTCTGTGCCCTGCCCGTGGATATTCATGCTGCCACCAAGCTGCTCAGGGGAGAGATGCATGAAGACGAACGTGTGCGGCGGAATTCACCCAAAGTGGGTCAAGAGTTATGTAACGAGATTCACTTTGGCTTTGTTTACGATTCACCCGGAATATCGACCTGCCATATGACGGCAAGCAAGGTGATGAGCGGGAACCATTCGAATCGGTCCCTCCACTGTCCCTCCCTCTTCAACTTTTTGGCACTTATAGGGGGTGATCCACGATAACCATGCCCCAACAAACCGACTCGCCGCTTTCTCCCCTCAGTCATCGCCACCAACTCACCCATTCGTCTTAAGTTATTCGCTTCGTTTCGCCTCCTCTCTCACCACCGTCTTGTCCTCGAATTCGTCGTTCCTTGCCTCATCGTATCCTCGATTGCCTGCACCTTACCAACTCTGGGCTAACTTCGCTGTGAAGTCTTCCGACTGCGACGCCGTCGGCCTCAAGCCCACCATGCTCCCTCTATTCCAAACACCCTTGTCCTCTGCTTCACCTTCATCGCGTTGCCCACATCGTCGCCCTCGGACGATCTACATCGCGGGTTTCCATCTCAAGCCCCGTTTTGTTGTTGGATCTTTCCAGTTCTTGCTCTGTCTCGGACACAGGCACGCCCATCTTTCTTTTGACATTACTTACCATTTTCTGAACTTCTGTTTGTACTCGTAGTGCGCCTTATCAATATCCCCAGCACTGTCGTTCGGCCATGCGCCTCAGTTCACCGACTCCCTTACTTTTGCCGTGACTCATGTTACTCACCTTGCACCGGCCTCATGTTATCATCCGTCAACTCTCGTCCCATCCCTGAGCTTTCGTTTTTTTTTCCCCCACTTTACACTTCCTCCTCACAACATTCTACTTCAGTGATTTCGGATTGCGTTCCTCATTAGGTAGTAATCGTTTGTATAAAGGCCTTGGATTGCGCGTTCTCAATGTCACAGTCGATTTCCCCCCTCTTATCATTGTTCCCTCTCATTCGCTCTGTGTGACTTCGACGTCTTCGAGGTCAGGCCTAAGTAAAAGGGCACCCAATTTGTCGTCCTCGCACGCTGCCCTTTCCTCTCCACTTCAAGATCGATCCTCGTCTCTATTCGCGATTCCGTGCTATTAACCTTTCACTTTGTCCCTAGGTCTCTTCTTCGCGATTGTCGCTTAACTTTCGTAGAAGATTTCTGTCCTTGGCCCTTGTGTTCGACTCACCTCTTCCATCTCTCCCCCAGTCTCGTTCGGCTCCAGGCGACTTTCTCGCACTTCCCGAAGCCCCTCTGCTTTCGCGTTTCCCGACCTCCTTCCTCCACCATCCTCGACTTCGCCCTTCCCCCTCCCACGCTTGCTTCCCTACCTCCTTCATCTTGCCTCCCTCCTTTTCGACCGAATCTATGTGCGTATCGATCGTTTCGTACGTGTTCCGGTTTCACCTCGCTCCCGTGGTCTAGGAAAGCCACCAAGACTTGCTCGCTCTTGTTTTGTTCTCGCGCTTCGTCTTAGTCTCGGACTTGAGCTATTTTTCTCTGAACCCCTAAACCTTCCTGTCCACACTCTTCCCAGGTTTACTCAGGCACGCGCTTTTGAGTATGTTCACCATCGGAAAAAAAGGGGGCTTCGCTGTGAAGAGACGTCAATTTGCACTCACGCCAGCCTATGCTTTTACCGACTACAAATCCCGAGGTCAAACCCTTGAGTGTGTGATTATTGACATCGCTAAAACTCCGCTTATGTTGCCCTTTTCAAGAATTCGGGGAAGACATACGATAAGGCTACTGCGCGATTTCGATATCGATGACAATTTGTTTACAAACCATCCAAGCGACGAGCTCCGAAGGGGGATGAGCGTCTCTCCTCTTTGGAACAGTCCACACTCGAACGGTACCATGCTGGTGGATAATTCGGAGACGGCATCACTTGCAAAACACGGTGCCTTGAAAGACAGTAAACTTCTGTTATCAAAAAAAGAGAAAGGGTACACATTTCATTCATAAAAAAACCCGCAACAAACTGACTAACGTTCTGTTTTCAGATGAAAATCACAACGAAGGAGGAAGGTGTTTAACTAGTATTTGCAAAGAAAAGACGTAGACTACCAAAACAAAAAAAAAGTTACATCTCACACCCCATACACTGACAAGCAAGGTCCCTGTCGACGGAGTCGACACCTAGTAAACAAACATGGTACACATTTCATGAGATACGGCACAACCAACTGACTGACGTTCTCTGTCCAGATTCCATTTTTCACAAACTTATTTAAATAGTATTTTGGATTAACTACCGAACCAAAGAAAAATAAATAAATCACATGTCAGACTAACAAGCAAGGTCCCTGTCGACAGAGTCGACACCTAGTCGACAAGAAATTAATGAAATTACGGCCGTTTTCATGTACTGTAACCTTAAGTTAATCAATACTGTTGGCCTATACATGGAAAAATTACTACAGTACTTCTGAGACAATGATTGTCTCAGAAAGGACTTCGACAAAATCACCCATCTCGTTAAAGCAGATCTCCTCCCGTTCTAACCAAGCCAAGAGGTGGTCCATATTCTCTTCCAGCTTGAATCTGTCCTCTTACACTTCTCGTCGAAATGAATTAAACGCACCTAGATGTGAGTTCGTGCCGCGCTGCACTGGCATGCCTCGACATTGACGCGGCCAGTTGGAATGTCTGGATTAGTAGCATGGTAAACTAGTGTGGTCGTACCTATGCAAACATTGACTGTTTGTTTTCTGTAGCTTCAACAACACAACAACACATCATAACTACTTCATATTGTACATACCAATAGAAGAATGGATATACTGTTTGATGGTGATTTTTTTTCTTATTTTATATTTGGTTCCTAGGGAGCACAACCGACTTCACCCCTGGATGCAAATTTGATCACACGCTGGCCCCCCAAGGTGAGATTACCTTCTCCAACTCTATCGCATGTACAATATCACCCCAAATTGATCATGGGTGTTCTCATTGGTCTATTCCAACACTCTATTCCAACAGATCTGCATGGCATTTATCAAGATCGTTGGGATCTGGTGGTCTGTCAATGGGCCTTTACTTTTTCCGACTCCCCTCTCTTCCTTGTCACATTGTAGTCAAAATTCTCAACATATTTTTTATTTTTTGTTATGACCTCATATCTACAGATCCTACTATACCTACTGTATTTTTGGGGCAGAAAGGACCACGGGAAGAGGGTGATCTGAGGCTGTTTTTAAAATTTGCATCCTTAGTACGGTACACACTGGATGACTTCCTGTAACGATTTGGTGCACCAAATCATCTCCAAATCCAAATTTTGTGCCGATTGATCTCGCTTGTGATGACCAAGCACGGCAATTCGATGAGACACTTGCACCAAACTCAAAAGAGGCCCCCCCCTCATCAAACCTTGGCTCTTTCTCCAAATCCTAATTTGGTGTTGCAGGGACCGAAATATGTCTGCTTTATGTAGAGAATAGATCTCGATAAAATTCGTGGCTGAGCAGACCATCAAACTAGCTAGCATCCAAGTTCTTGATCCGAGTCAGCAGAGGTGTTGCACACACTGAAATCGTTTTGTGGGATGGGTGTGGTCTCCCAACGTTTCCTGAACCTCCCAGGGCCCTCCAATAATAAACAAAAGTTGTGACATTGAATTCCCGTCGTAGTTATAAACACGTGGTCTTCCTGGCTTTCCCACAGCCTTTGCCAAGGCGTTCCAATATGTGGCTCTCCCCGACGGAGGTAGAGTCTGTGTGGTCGGCATCACTCATTCCGTGCTTCATGGGCTGCAAGAATGGAAATGATAACAGAAAACAATGCTGCAACAGCATCTTCGTCTTCGTGTGTTGTTGAACACGAACCATGGGGGCCTGCATCAGTATTTGTACAGGTTGCTTGACGGGGGTTGTACCACCTGGCACCTGGTGGTGCCACCTGGTACAACCCATAAAGTTTAGCAAGTTGGCAGTTGCACAAGCCATGTCTAATCCTTCAAAAAGTTTTTACACAGCGATGACCAGCAAGCAGGACAAGTTCAGAAAGTCAAGAAAGTCAGACAAGTCCAAGTATTAGGCATATCACATAAGTTAAATATTTGTCATATCATATATTATATCATACATTTATTAGTCATATAATAGTCAAGTCACACCTGGTCACAGTCACACCAAATCTGCCACATAAAAATAATATATTATTCACAATAAATAAATACATGATAGTACTACTGTAAGATGCAGCCGTGGCGGTGTGATGTAATGGGGGTGTATGAGCCGTGGCGATGTAGCGGGGGTTGGCGGTCACGGAGTCTTGAGCATTGTGTGCGGCACCGTGGCAGTGGGTTGGCGGTTGTGGTGTTGGACGCCGTGCTGGGGTGTGGCGGTGGGTTGGCAGTTGCGGTGTTGGACACCGTGCTGAGGTGTGGTGGTGGGTTGACGGTGGCGGGTTGTAGTCTCGTGCGCTGTGTTGTGGCGTCACGGTGACGGGGTTGGTGGCTTTGCGCGCTGGGTCGGGGTGCGTGGCTGTGGGTTGGCGGTTGTGGGGTCTTGCAAGTTGTGTTGTCGCATCGTGCTGGTGGGTTGGCAGTTGCGGTCTCATGTGCCGTGTTGGGTGTTGTGGTGACGGGTTGGTGGTCGCAGCCATGGCGGGGCTTGTGCGCGGTCAGGTAGCAATGGTGTCGGGGGCTGGGGTGGCAGTGTTGGGGTGACAGTGCGGCGTGATGGCAAAATGGCATGGTTGGGGTGGCGATGAGCGAAAGAAGAAAAATAACAAAAACCAAAAGACTCACTCAAAGAGGTGCGTAGTCGTGTGAGTGGTGAGTCTTGCATGTTGTGACGTGGCTCTGGGGGCTTTCGTGCGGCGAGGTACAGGTGGTGGAGGTCGTGGATGGGGGAGACGGGGGCCACGAGCTGATGCGTGGCAAAATGGTGAGGCAGTGGTAACACAGTCTGTCACATCGATGAGAACGATAGGGAAAAAAAGAAAGAAAAACTTATCATAGAGTAGAGCAGGAGGCCGAAGCCGAGCTCGTTGTCATCTTGCGTGTCGCGACGGCATGGTGGGGGGGAATTTGGAGTTCACGCGGTGGGGTGGTAGTGGTGGAGAACTTGCGTGGGTAAAACAAAAGATGGTGGCGGAGTGACATGGCTTGTGACAGTGAGCAACAATGTAAAACATAAAAAAGAAGAAAAAAAGAACTTATCTAGGTGGAAACCCAGCTTGACGTTAGTCACGTGTTGGTGATCATCGTGGTTGCAGTGGGAAAAGTAAGGGTTGGACTGTTCATCAGGATGGAGCAGATTGGTGGAAGGGAGGAGACAAACTGTGAACGCTTGCGTGAACCAATTGCAAGGATGTGTCACTTGAACGTTCAGCTTTCAGATAATGTCTGCGTTTGATTCGGACTTTCGGTTGTTCCTGAAAAACGTGACTTTCTGCATCGCCAACTCCACCACACTACCAGTGCCAGTGTGATGCGACACGCATACAGTATGTACGACATTTCTTGTATGATAGTTGGTTCACGGGGTGTTCACGGTTCGTCTCCCTCCCTTCCACCAATCTGCTCCATCCTGATGAACAGTCCAACCCTTACTTTTCCCACTGCAACCACAACGATCACCAACATGTGACTAACGTCAAGCTGGGTTTCCACCTAGATAAGTTCTTTTTTTCTTCTTTTTTATGTTTTACATTGTTGCTCACTGTCACAAGCCATGTCACTCCGCCACCATCTTTTGTTTTACCCATGCAAGTTCTCCACCACTACCACCCTGCCATGTGAACTCCAAATTCCCCCCCACCATGCCATCACGACACGCAAGACGACGACAAGCTCAGCTTCGGCCTCCTGCTCTACTCTATGATAAGTTTTTCTTTCTTTCTTTTTTTCCCTATTGTTCTCATCAATGTGACAGACCACATTACCACTGCCTCGCCGTTTCACCATGCGTCAGCTCGTGGCCCCCATCTCCCCCCATCCACAACCTCCACCACCTGTACCTTGCTGCATGAAAGCCCCCAGAGCCACATCACGACATGCAAGACTCACCACTCACACGACTACGCACCTCTTTGAGTGAGTCTTTTGGTTTTTGTTATTTTTCTTCTTTCACTCATTGCCATCCCAACCATGCCATTTCGCCATCACGCCGCACCGTCACCCCAACACTGCAGATGCCTCATCGCGACCCAGGCCCCACTATGGCCACCCCGGCCCATGCCACGCCAACTATGCCATGCCACGACCACCCCGGCTCGACAATCACAATCCCCGGTGCAACACTCACAAGCCCTGGCGCAACACCCACAAGCCTCGACGTGACTCCCACAAGCCCTGGTGCAACACCCACAAGCCCCGGCGCAACATCCACAAGCCCTGTCACGACCAACATGGCAAGACCTCGTGACTGCCGTGGCCAGCAACATGGCCTGGCCCCGCATTCGCCACCCCTGCCCCACATTCGCCACCCCCGCCCCACTCCACTGCCATGCCGGTCCGCCGCACACGAACCCGCCCTGACGCCACTGCACTGCAACATGGCAAGTCCGGGCGCCACGTCACAACCTTGTCAAATGTGGCACCTTGGCTTGCTACTGTAGTACTAGTACCATGTATTTATTTGATTTTGAATAAAATATTATTTGCTGCAAATAACCATTATGTGACTAAGATGGATGACTAATATATGATATGATATGACAATATAATATGACATAATATGACACTGCAAACACTAATTAACACTACAAATAGTTTTATCTATTATTTATTCTAATAATAAAAATGATATTAAAATATTTTGGAACAGCTATATTCAACTTGCCAACTTGTGCAACTTGCACTGGCTTTCTGCTGGCACACCAGCAAAAAAGTTGGAAGTTACCTGCATTCTTACTGATGTGCAACGTGCATTCTCAGATTGTTGGAGTGTTGGAGATTGATTACTTGATCTGGATACCGTACTCTAGAACTACTCTAGATTTGGTGCTGCAGAGTTATGGGTCACCAAATTTTAGACAACTGATTTCCAACATGCCATCACGTGAATTTACAGCAAAGTCCAAAACAGGGGGCCCCTTGAGTAATTATGGACAACAGCTGACCTCCAAATTTGACGTGCGGGGTTCATA
Source organism: Lactarius sanguifluus (assembly GCA_021527775.1). NCBI lineage: Eukaryota > Fungi > Basidiomycota > Agaricomycetes > Russulales > Russulaceae > Lactarius > Lactarius sanguifluus. The sequence continues at coordinate 135,497 of JAKEYF010000131.1, read as the reverse complement.
GTTAAGTATAGTTTGAAATTCTCGGGAAATTTGGTATCTCACAAATATATAGTTATCAAACAGTTATCCATGGTATCAAACAGTTATCCTGGGATGCTGGGACAGCACGCAGCAAAGGGCCTGCAAAGTTAAGGTTATCCCGTACTAACTGCCCATTGCAGAAGGTTGTCTCTTTTTTTCCTCCACCTCTCCCCTTCTTGATTAGTGCTTTAAGGTCCAGTCCAGTCCAGTTTTTTAACAGATTTTCAAAAGACTGTGACCTTAACCAGTCTAAGACTGGATTGGAAACGAAAAAACCCAGACTGGACTGCTCTGGACCAGTTAATACCGGTCCAAGACCGGTCCGAATGCAACATCAACCGGTCAACTTATTGACCGGTCGATAACCAGTTGTGGTTAGTTGCTCAACGGTTTTCGACCGGTTATTTGTGCATAGCGCACATCACCCACAGCTTTTTTTTCACACTTGTGCACTCAGAAATCAAGACATTTTTATTCATCTAGTATACAATAATTACAGTAACTTAATGTACTACCTGTAAGCTAAGTCTGTAGCGTAATGGGTGCACTACGTCAGTATCGTGGAGTCGCGGTGCCACATTGGTGTTGAAGGGCCATGACGCTGCGTGGGTGTCAAATGGCCACGACGCCGCATGGGTGTCAAATGGCCACGACACCGCATGGGTGTCAAATGGCCACGATGCCGCATGGGTATCAAATGGCCACGATGCCGCGTGGGTGTCGAACAGCCATGACGCTGCATGGGTATCAAATGGCCACAACGCCGCATGGGTGTCGAATGGCCACAATGCCACGTGGGTGCATCAGTAAGTTAGGGAGGTGTTCAGAAGTGTTTGAGGACACTCTGAACACCTCTGAACACTTTGAACACCTAGCCCGTTCTCAAACGCTTCTGAACACCCAATTTGGGTGACACCTGTCAACCTAGCCCATATTCGGTGACAGGCACTGACATCGCTTCTCGATATGGACGTGACCTCCGTGTATATATATTTTCTGTTCAAATTCAGATTCCCTTGTCATGTAAAATAAGGAAAAAATAAAATTTATTGCGAGCTACAAACAATACAGTACTACTACAGTATCTAGCTATTCTACCGTTTGTCAAAGCGTGGGGCTCGGGGCAGCGGCAGCATCACCATTCCCATCACTGCCGCCGGCCCTCGCACAGGCGGTTCTGAACGGCCGCTGCTGTCGTCGTTGGGCTGCATGGTTCGGGGCAGCTACAGCAGGGTCACTCTTCGTCGTCGTCATAGAGGGTGCAAGTAGCAGGGGACAACATGGGTGCGAGGGGCTGGTGCTGGTGCTAGTGCGGAGCCGCCGTCGCAGCCCTCGTGTCGTTGTTGTTGCTGTAGTTGGGGGTGCGCGCAGAACCAGCACTGGTACGGAGTGCCCTCATCGTCGTGGCTAGAGGTATGGCTGGGTGAATCTGGATGATGGGTGGGTGATCCCGTCACCGAGTGTGCACGGGGCCAGTGGTGGAATGCCCTCGGTCACAGCCCATATTGTTGTCGTCGGGGGTGTGGACGGCAAGGGCTGTTGCCATTGCCATCACTGTTGTCATTGGCGGTGCACATGGGAACGGCGCTGGAGTGGAGTGCCCTCTGTCGCAGCCCGTTTCGCTGTCTTTGTCATCGTCAGGGGTGGCGAGAGAGAAGGGGAGGGAAGGAAGGGTCAACTGGGAGCAAGGGTAAACAGAGAAAGGGAACGTACCATTTGCGCTTAAACTCAGCACCATGACAGACGACGCAAGCCATGTAAGCGGCTGGACCAACGCTGTTGGCAGTTGTAGGCACACGATTTGGGGTGGTGGAGAGGTTGTGTGGGTGGAAGTGGTGGTCCTGTGGATTGACATCAGGGTGTTATAGGTTTACATGTACTCACTGACGGTGTTTTTTTTCTTTGTGGCTTGAGGCAGGACCTGGACGGTCAACAACACTGGAAGATTGACTTAGACGAAAAAAACGTGCGAGGCCAATGTGCACAACCCAACCAGTCACATGTCACATGTCACAGGCTAACCAATCAACCAACCCACTTCTCATGCAAAACTGTGACTCCATCTTGATGTCCTCGGGCTCAGGGCATGTCTCTCCCTCCTCACGGGCACCCTCACCACCGACCTCACCTTACACATCGAGGGCTACTCTAAAGCGACCTTTGCAGGAGTCTTTGGCGGGAATACCTCGTCGCCGCCGTCCTCCTCCCACTCCTCCCAGGTTTACCGAGGGAGGTATTTTTTTGTCCCGATCTGAGTATGGCAGCAATGATACAACTTGTGTAAGTCTTCAGGTCTAACTCGTACTCGCATTTTAATGTGCTCCAGGAGGCTGGCCGGGACCAGGAGCTACGTCGTTCCTTCCACCTTACCCAATTGAAGCGTAGTTCCCTACACCTTGAGAAATGCTGGGTCAAACAGAAGATTGAAGAGCACGAGATCACCCTTCAAGCACTCAAGGAGCGGATGTCCAATATAGAGGAGAGCATAACAAGTACTACTTTCAAGGCGGATAGGTTACACTGTTTTATGGACCGCTTCGGCGTCTCCATCCCTGATATGCCGGATCTCATAGCTGCCTCCATTTTTCTTTCCGAGGTTAATCTTCCCCCTTTTTTTCACGGTCACGGTCACTTAAAACGCATGGACAGGGTGACAGAATCGACGGAAACTCACACTGGCATTGTGAGACCTTTGTTGAGGAAAACGACGTTGATGTCTGAGTGATCGCTACTCATACCTATCACTCTGTGCTATCATTGTGTAAGCAAATTCGTTACCGTCCTTATTATTTTGGTTGACTTTTTACAAGTCATGTCAATAATTGTTATACCATAGGTATTCAATATGTACGTACGACGCCTGACGCACCTGAGATAAGGTGAAAATCAAAGACGGATTTCCCTCACCTGAGTGCGCAAGATGACGCTATGTTAATTGGCTTACTGTATATGTGTGCGAAAAAGAGACGGGTGAGGCGACGATGATGATGAGAAACAGGTGGTGGAAATGGCATTGACGCGCGGCGCGGGAACGAGCGCCAGCGTCGGGACTCGGGACTTACCTTTCGCCCCCAGAACGCAAGCACTCAACCTCTTGTCTGCGCATGGTGTAGTGTAGTTTGTAGTATTAAACAGTTGATTGTATATATTTGAATTTCTTGACAAAAAAAGCTCATTACGACGCACAAAAATTCAGAAATCGGAATTAAGTTTTTTTTTTTTTTGGTTTAATCCCTGTGTAGTGGAGGGACACGGTCCAAATCTCGATTTAGCACGGAAATTAAAGTTTTGATCGTTCGGAAGCGTTCAAAGTGTTCAGAAAGTGTTCAGAGTGTTCAGCTCGCTTAGGCCCTGCCCATGTTTTACAGATGTGTCGAACGGCCACAACACCACGTGGGTGTCGAATGGCCACAACGCCGCGTGGGTGTCGAATGGCCACGACACTGCGTGGGTGTCGAACAGCCACAATGCCATGTGGGTGTTGATGGGCCATGGCACCACGTCGGTGTCGGAGTGATACAGCACTGTGTCACTGTCATGGCACCACAGTGCCGCGTTGGTGTCGATGGGCCACAGCATCGCATCGGTGTCAGAGTGATACAGTGCCGTGTCACTGTCATAGTGCCACGGCGCCGCGTCGGTGTTGAAGGGCCACAACACCACGTTGATGTTGAAGGGCCACAACGCTGCATCGGTGTCGATGGGCCATGGCGCTGCGTCGGTGTCGAGGTACCCAGTGCCGCACAGCAAGGTGGAGCCTGAGACAGCCATTTGAAACCTAGAAAAGACAATGTTAGTTATTAGTTAAAAGGATAAGGGAAAATTAAATCACTTAGCTTCTTTGAGGCCCCTGAGCAAAAGCAACACAGTTGACAAGTGAGTGTCGGGTGTAGACATTGACAGACACGAGTCACATTGACAACTCATCCAGTCCGGCGACCTGTGTCCCGGTGAAACCTGCCATTACCAAGCGTCAATATGGCCAAAATTGGGCATAACATACATTTGGTGGTTGCAGGCCAAAATGGACTGAAGTCCAGTCTTTGACTGGTTTAGACCAGTCTTTTCCAGTCCTAAGACTGATCAAGAAGGAGACAGACTGCAGACTGATAACTTCTGAAAATTGAAAAACTGTGACTGAAGTCCAGTCCTCATCAGTCAAAGTCCAGTCCAGTTTCCAGTCTTTTTTCAGTCTATAGGACTGGACCTCAAAGCACTATTCTTGATCCATCATGGTTGGCCGTCACATCTCAAACGAGCTCAAGGAAATGGCTATGTCCTTGTCCATTCAGGGTCTTCGCGACTTGGATATCCACGAACTTACAGGAATCAGCATGCAATCCATCAAGCGACTGTGAAGCACACATCGTGAAACTGGTGATTTTTCGCACAAGCCAATTGTCACTGGTCGGCCGCGCATCCTCACTGCGATGGATAGAAAGGTATGAGTTTCTATCTTTCAATTCGATCATCGTCTCATGGAGTGTAGTTCCTTTGTGATTGTGTAGCTTGCCGACCCGACCTAGCGCTCATGGAGTTGCAGACGGAACTTCGTGAGGTCTGCAATATTGAGGTGTCAGTGCAAACAGTTGCATGTTCCCTCCAAAGGGAGGGTTACAATATGAAAATGGTGGGTCATCTCCACCTGATTACTGTAGCGCCGCCCTCACTGTCAACTTTGTAGGTCACATGGGCTGCTCTGGAGCGAAACGAGCAAGATCGAGAAGACTTCAAAAACCTCATCAATGGACACTTCTGCCTGGAACAACTTGTGTTCGCTGACAAAAGCCATTTCAACCGGCTGACGTTGAGGAGGCCATACACGTGGTCATTACGTGGCAAGTGTGCATGTCGGTACGTGTTATGTTCCTTCTGGACGTCGTCCTAAATGCCTGTTTGCTGCTGCTGCACGTGTTCAAATGTCTTCAGTATCCCATAGGCAACGGCTAGGGCGATACACAGGGCATGGCCAACCAAGGCAATGACAATGATGAAGGCGATAATGATAAGATACGAGGCGTCGGCGATGACTAAGCATGACGGCAAGCGGAACGCTTAGTGGTGATAACCGGCACACTAGCACAGATGATGAAGGAAGGGATGGTCAATGAGGCAATCTAGCTTTATACAATCTCCTCACAGGGAAGGATTGACACAAGATATCAAAGCTAAGGACTACAAGGCGTCCAAAGCTCTCTACTTATACTACAAGGGGGAGCTTTCAAGCTCAGCCTGAATCCGAAACCCTAATATACCTATCCAATAGCACAACTCGCTCTCAATTCACATCAGTCAGCCATACAGTCATGGGATCACCATCTAGACCACGTCCGGGCTCAAGCTCATCCGGACTCACATTCCAGCCTCAGTCTAGGCGCAAGCTCATCTAGGCTCTTCTGGACCGTTCGAGGCAGGTCATGTGCCGGGGTCACGTGACAGCCAATAACTCCGACCTATTCCCATGCCTCCTGATAGTCACGTGATGGTGGGTAAGGGTCACGTGTGCTCACCGCGCATCCAACTCACATGTGATCTTGCGTGCACAGTTCCTTCTTCCACTTCTCTAGCAGGTCTTCGAGCACTGCTGTGGCTCCGTGGACCTCTCTGTCCCATTGCAGGTCGTTTTGTGTGTACTTCTGGTGGTTGCGTGGGTCTCGTCCTGGCTGCGCCGTGACACTCAATCTCGATCACGCCCTCCTCCTCAATCTCGTCACCCGGAATGGTAAGCCATACCTCTGTTTCCCCCTCTGCTATAGTCTGGCCTTTGTAGAGATGTCAATGAGTTATACTCGCGAGTATGAGTACTCATCAGAAATTGCCAAAGCAGCACTCGTACTCGACTCGTACTCGTTGGTGCGAGTACTCGCCGATTTCTCCGGACTGAAACTCGTACTCGCAGCGTGAGTACCCATCCGAGCCATGAGTACTCGTGAGTACGCGTACTCGTACTCATTCGAATTGTACGAGTACTCATGGGTTTCTCACTTTCATTCTGAGCCTGGCACTTGTGTAATATATGTACTATGGGTACTATGGCTAACTACGAACAATGTAAATACTAAGCATACAATCATGCACCGCAGCATCGCTGCCCCCTGCCGCCGTCGTGTACTAGCATCCACGTCGCCATCACCGTCGCCATCGTCGTCAGCATTGTCGTGGACTGTCGTCGTCATGGGCCATCGTCGTCATGGGCTGTCGTCGTCGTCCGTTTGACCTGCCTTGCCATCGCCGCCAGTGTCGTCACTTCGCTAATCGCTGGGGTCGACCCATCTGGGGCACTGGTAGGGCTGAACACGAGTCCAGGTTACTCATGGGTGGCTATGGGTTTACTCGTGGGAATACTCACAAGGGTCATACTCATGAGTTACAAGTACTCATGGTCAAGGGTTTTCCAAGGGTGCAGGTATTGATTTCAACATAAACTATGAGTACTTGCACAAGTACTTGTGACAGATCCTACAAGTACTTGTAGAAGTCTGAGGGTTACTGACATATTGGTTGATTATATTATGATTTCTGTTACTTTTCTGCTTCATACTCACAAGTACCCCCAAGTACTTATGGGTCTGTGAGTACTCATGAGTATACTCATGGGTATTTGGTACTCATGAGTCAATACTCATAAGGATCCAGGCATCACTTCAATGATGCAAAATACTCATGAGCAAGGGTGCAGGTTACTCAAGGGTGCACTCGTGTTCAGCCCTAGGCGCTGGTGGGGGTTTGTTTGTGTTGTGTAGCTGTAACTACCGTCGTTGTTGTCCAGGCGGATACGTCGCGGTTGTGGTTCATGGTTGACGGTAAGCAACTCACGTGGTGTGATGTAAGCGACTCACCAGTACTAAGAGATGCAGAGCTTCCCACGCCCGGTGATTGCTAAACATGTGGACCGGCCCGCGGGCTCAGCGCAACAATACCACCACCAGCAACAGCAAGACAGCGACAACGACAACATCATCTTGGACGATGCGACAATGACAACGGAGCGACGCCAGTTGACGATGACAGGGTGATGCCAGCAACAGCAAGGCGGCTGTGGCCACGGCAACGCCTTGGACGACGCGACGATGACGACGATGACAGAGTGACGCCTGTCAACTACGGCAATGGGGCGACGTCAACCAACATCGACAGCGACAGCAAGACAATGCCGCCGCCGCCAACAACGACAATGACAACGACGACAACGGGCAACCGCGACGACTACTTGGATGGCGAGCTATTATGTAGCATTTAAATACATTGTACTAAAAACTTGATACGAAATAAATTTCTTTTGATACCAACTTAAGGCTGGAATGGTGCCAGTTTTACCACGAGTACTCACGAGTACTCGCGCCCAGAAAAGGGTGAACTCGTACTCGCGCAAGTGTCCAGGCACGAGTACTCGCGGGCGCGAGTACTCATCACGTGACGAGTCACACTTGCGAGTGACTCGTTTGACAGCAACTCGTTGACATCTCTGGGCCTTTGACACCATCATCATGCTGCACAGTGTCTTCAAGTTGAGTTGTATGGGCGGTTGGGGCAGCGACTTCGGCGGATGGCAGTTCACAAGGTGCCGTAGTGTCCATTAAACCGAGGGGCTCAAAGAACTTGTCCTGTATGAAGCGATGGACACGGCAGGCATTTTGTGTACCGAGGCCAAAACCTGAGAGGAGTGACTCATCCAGTATGAAGAGTTCAAGCGCGTCGTTGTACCCGAAGTTGAACAAGTCGGTGTGGCTATCAAGGTATGTCACGCCTGGCACTGGTTCTTCAATGTCCATGAGGGTGAGGACCTCATATACCAACAGGACTCATTTTTGCCTATAACAATCCCGTAACAGTTCCACGGATAGTGATTTAAGGTCCGGTCCGGTCCGGTCTTTTGCCTTCCTAATAAGGCAACCGGACCGAGACTGGTCCTAATTTATTCAGAATGTTCAAAAGACCAGACCGGGACCACTATGGACCGGTCCTAGTCGGTCCGTTTTCCGGTTGAACACCAGTTGCAACCAGTCTTTTGTGCAACTGGATATGATTTGTCATCATGGGGTGGATTTCGCCGGGCCGGAAGTCGCGTTGTCAACAACAGTCAATGACGCGTCAACCCCATGGTCACTTTGACATCCAACACTCCCAGTCAGTGTTCGTTGACTGCTTTGCCTTGGCCCAGGAAACTCTCAAGAAGCTAAGTACTCTTTTCTTATCCTTCTAGTTAACTCACAATTAATTATATATTTTTCTTTCTCTTTTCTAGGTCTTTATCAGAGGGTTCTGCAACATCAGGACACCGTGAGACCATGACACCGACGGGGCGCTGCGACACCCCGGAGTCGACGCAGCGCCATGACACCACGGCATCGACGTGGTGCAGCGACACCATGGGAGTCGACGCAGTGCCGCAACACCACGGCATCAACTTGGCGCAGCGAACCCACGGCGTCAACTTGGCGCAGCGAACCCATGGCGTCGACTTGGCGCAGCAAACCCACGGCGTCGACGCAACGCAGTGACACCATGGCGTCGATGCGGCGCGGCGACGCCACGGAGTCGACGCAGTGCCACGACACCATGGCATCGACACGGCAACGCGACAGCACAACATCGACGCAGTGCCGCAACAGCACAACATCGACATGGCACCATGTGTCACGATCACGTGACATTTCCCACGAACAAGTTTCCAGTTTCGGTTTCAGACTCGACTCGGACTCGTGACTCACAGACCACGTGACTGCGCAGTAAAGGCCAGCAGTGGATCTATTCTCGATTGAATGACTCAGACTGACAGCGCGACTGCCAGCGCTTGCCTCATGTTTTGTGACTCACACTGTATGCCAGCGCTCACCTCGGACTCAGTATGACTCGGTATGACTCCCCGCCTCGTGTTTCGGACTGCGCGCCAGCGCATAGAGTACTTACGCGTCCCCCGGTTCTGCTTACGCGGCTCGTAGAAAATAGCACCGAAAATCCAGTACTGTACAGTATAAGTAGAGTGGTAGTTGTACTATGTATCGGCATCTGAGTCTTCTAATAATATAGCCCACAAAGCTAGTTGTTGGAAGTGAAAGGTCCTCTAGTCAAGTCCGACTCAGTGATTAGTAAGCACCGGGAACTTCGCCGGACCGGCTTACTCTTGCGCCCTTGTGTAACGATCCGGGTGATCGTAACATAAGACTCAGATCCACCATCGACTTCTCGCGTTCCACCGCGAGACTCCGCTGCAACCGCGAGGTAGCAGTCGTTTGTCACCTGTACGGAACAGGGTGAATCTTTGTCCCGTGCGGTCTGCGGACGCGCACCCATTGTCATCTCGTACCGTCATCTCGCGCCGAGCCGCGAGATTCTGCTGAAGCCGCGAGGCAACAGTCGCTTCCCACCTGTGCGGAACAGGGAGACTTCCAGAAACCGAGCGCCCGGAGACAACCGCCGACACTCCCGTCCCGCTCATCGTGAACACAGAGTCGCCGGACTATAAACTGAAAACCTACGAGTCACCGTCATCTCGCGCCGAGCCGCGAGAATCCATTGCAGCCGCGAGGTCGCAATCGCTTTTACCTGAGCGGATCAGGAAGTCCAGTTCCGCAGGTGCAAGACCCTGCCCTCGTGTCCAGTTCCGTGGGTGAAAGACCCCACATCTTCGCGTCTCGTTTCGATTGTGGGTATCAGCCCCACCTCTGTCGACTTCTAGTTCCGTGGGTGAAAGACCCCACACTCTCGCGTCTCGTTTTCCAGTACGGTCAAGTCGGCGTGCACTCTCAAGAATCCAGTTCCCGATGTCCGTTAGCGCAGCCCGAGTGCCGCGGCTAACATCTTGTTGAAGACCCAACCAGCGAAGCTCCACTAGCGCAGTCCGAGTACCGCGGCTAGTTTCCTGATCTCAGACGACCCACGATGCCACCCGTCCAGTCCACCTCAGCGGCAGACGTTACGCTATCAGATTCCAATTGGACAACGTATGTTTCCGACAGAAACGCAAGGCGCGCAAGAAGAAAACTAGTGGCACGCGGACTGACACAGGTACCCGAACACGCTTACCCGTCCACGCCGACCATCGCCCCCTGCCCGCCGCTGCCACTCGTCATCGAGACCCCGCCAACAGTCTCCCCTGTCCCACGCGTCTCGACCCCACAGAACGGCTACATCGCGCAACGCGTAGAGAAACACCAGCGCGACGACACCTCAGACGAGGAAGAAACACGCCATCACAAGTACCCACGTCTCGCGCCACACATCGGACCACCTCGCGCACGCCCGCAACTCGCGCGACGAAGTATCCCACTGCCACACAAGATCGTCTACAAGCCCCGCCGCGCGACCTCAGCACCCGTAGCCAGCACCCCGCGCTTCCTTGTCCCGTACTCACCGTCCCCCCGTCGCCCGCCAGACAACCCCGATCACGCCCCGCCGCTGGTAGATCCCGACCCAAGACCCTTAGCCCCAGGCCACACAGTTGTCGAGGGCGACAACAGCCCTATGAGGGGGGTAAAAACCCTCGACGTCTCGGATTTTGACCCGGTTTTAGCACAGAACACTGCCGATTCGCGACCACAGACCCCGCCTCGCACCCACGTATTCCCGCGCCACGCATTGGAAATGCCGCGCGATCCGGACGAAGTCGCACCACCTAACAGACGGCGACGCCGCGCTCACGCAGCGGCTACGCAAACGCCACCACAGCCCGACCAACAGCACAGCGCGCAACCGCGACGATCCCACGCACCGCAAAAACAACCCCCGTACGATCGAATACGTCACGCCGCAGACCTCGCACAAACCACCGCACGTGTGCGCGACTGGCTAGAAGGAGTAATACACGAACCACTGCCGCGTCCCGACCCGCAACCACGCCCCACACTCAACGCCATACCCGAAGAACGCCCGGACCCGGAACTACGAGAGTACGGGTATGATTACCAGTTCGACGAAGACCGACGAGAGGGCTAGCAAAATTGTTCAAGGACGAACAAATCAAGAGAGGGGCGTATGTCACGATCACATGACATTTCCCACGAACAAGTTTCCAGTTTCGGTTTCAGACTCGACTCGGACTCGTGACTCACAGACCACGTGACTGCGCAGTAAAGGCCAGCAGTGGATCTATTCTCGATTGAATGACTCAGACTGACAGCGCGACTGCCAGCGCTTGCCTCATGTTTTGTGACTCACACTGTATGCCAGCGCTCACCTCGGACTCAGTATGACTCGGTATGACTCCCCGCCTCGTGTTTCGGACTGCGCGCCAGCGCATAGAGTACTTACGCGTCCCCCGGTTCTGCTTACGCGGCTCGTAGAAAATAGCACCGAAAATCCAGTACTGTACAGTATAAGTAGAGTGGTAGTTGTACTATGTATCGGCATCTGAGTCTTCTAATAATATAGCCCACAAAGCTAGTTGTTGGAAGTGAAAGGTCCTCTAGTCAAGTCCGACTCAGTGATTAGTAAGCACCGGGAACTTCGCCGGACCGGCTTACTCTTGCGCCCTTGTGTAACGATCCGGGTGATCGTAACACCATGACAGCACAACATCGACGCAGCGCGTGACAGCACAACATCGACGCAGTGCCACGACACCACGGCATCGACACGGCGCCGTGACACTACGACTCTGATGCAGCGCCTCGACACCACGGTGTCAACATGGCACTGCGACACGACTCCGACGTGGTGCGGTGACAGCACAACCGAGCGGCGCGGCGACAGCACGACCCCAACACGGCACCTCGACACCACGGCGTCAACATGGCACTGCGACACGACTCAGACGCGGCGCGGACAGTTCTTAGATTACATGTAGTACAGTAGTAGCTAAATATATCATGCACAAAAACACTGTTTGAATGTGTGAATTGTCTATTGGTTGGTCCCTGTAAAGACTGGTTTCAACCGGTCTTTTTTTGGTTGCAGAGAATTCATTGAAGATGGGGCAACCGCAACCAGGCTAAGTCCAGAAAGGGTGCAACTGCAACCGATGGTCTGGTTGCATGCGGTCCGGTCCGGTCAGGTCCCGGTCTTTTTCTGGTCCTATGGACCGGACCTTAAAACACTATCCACGGAAGTGTAGGCTGGTGGGGAAGGCAACCTGTTCTCTGTGGGAGCGGGTGCTGGTGCCTCAGTATGTATGGCGACATTGCTGACTTGAGTAGCATGCGAAGGACCCAAGCCTGACCCTGATCGAGTAACTTGGGTCCCTGACACGACGTAGGAGCTCTGTGACGCCACCACACCCGATGTAGGTGTGATGTTGACGGCGATGTGGACCTCTGGTGCCGCAGCAGCGCCCCTTGGTCTCTTTGCGGCTGGACGATCGTATGGCTTTATATTCGGCCGCAAGTGCTTCTTTTCAACCCCAAGCTCCTAGATATCGGTAAGTTTTTGTTCATCGTGCTTCCGTTTTATGTTTTGCTTATGATGAGTTTTGCCCAGTGTGCAGAGATGTCAACAAGTGACACTCGCGAGTATGAGTACTCGTTGGAAATCTCCGATGACGTACTCGTACTCGACTCGTACTCGCCGAAAATTTTGGACTGACACTCGTACTCGCGGTGCGAGTACCCGTTTGAGCCACGAGTACTCGCACTCGCGAGTACTCGTATTCGTTCAAGTTTCACGGGTACTCGTTTCGAACGAGTACCCGTGGATATTCTGTTATTACTACACTAGTAACACTACTAAAGAATAGCTACATAATGTACTAGTACAAGCCCCTGCCCCAGCGTAAAGCTGCCCGCCTACCGCCATCGCATCTGAGTCACCACCGTCGCCTGTCGTGTTATCGCCGCGCCGCCACCGCCATCTATCGCGTCATCGTCGTTTGAGCTTGCCTTCGTGTCATCGCTTGCCGTTGATGTCAATCACGTTGTTGTTTGAGCTCGTCTTGCTGTCGTTGCCGGTGTGGTTGAACCATCGTCGCTGTGTCGTCATCGTTGCTGCTGCGGCCCGCTGTGTCGTAGACTCGTAGTCGTTGGGATGGCTGTCGTCGTCGTGTTTAGGACAGGACATGTGCTGGCGGGGTTTGTCGTTGTCGTAGTAAAACGTCGAGCGTGGGAAGCACCGTGGCCTGTGGGAAGCAACCTTTTCCACGCCCGCTCGGTGATTGCCAGTTCATACATGGCTGAAGAATCTCCGACCAAATCCCAGCCACGCACCGGCAACGACAAACTACAACAACACGCCTCAAGTTCGCCGACGCAGCTTCGGGCTGCATGAACTCCAGCCGTCGCCCAGCACCCTACCAACGCAGCAATGACTACGACACCAGCAACAGCGACGAGGCGACGCGGCGGCGACGCAACTGCGACGGGCAAGACGACGGGCCAATGGCCATTGACCACAACGACCGGGCAATGCCCATCAACCACGACTCGGACCACGGGTCAATACCCATCGATTACGACTATGGGGCAATCCCCGTCGACTTACGAAGGCGGGGGCGATGGCCAACAACACAACAAGGGACGACCACGACCAGTCGATGACGGAACAATGCGACACGCCAGCGACAAACGACTCAGACGGCTACACTGACACGGAGCGCTGCAGTGGGGACTAGTTACTTAGACAGTACTGTAGTACAAGCTGTAGTATTTAGTTTGTTATAAAACAAATATTTCTTGAAGTCTTTGCCAACCACGGAAAAGGGTCACGTGACCCCGCGAGTACCACGAGTACTCGCGCGATCGAAAATGGAAACTCGTACTTGCATGTACTCATGGGAACGAGTACTCGCGGGCACGAGTACTCATCACAAACGAGTCACACTCGCGAGTACACTCATTTGATGGTAACTCGTTGACATCTCTGCCAGTGTGTCATCTCCCTGTGCTCGATCTTAATGTGCCCCCCCTCTACGCCCTCTCTTGCTGGTTCAACCCAGCAATATGTATGCAACCTGGAGGACTTGCTGTGTTCGTTGCATAGCAGATGTGTCTGCAAACTGAGGAGGTGGGTCTCTTGGCACTTTGCTTCCGGCGTAGCCTCTGGGGGTATGTCATTGTTGTGGGATCGCTTCTCTTTTCCCTTCCCTTTTCCATGTGTCTTCAGTCGATTCAATGTGCTCTGTAACCCCGAAAAAGTAAGTACTTCTTTCATTTGTCGAGAGTGTCCATGACTTACCACATCCCTTATCTCCATCATCACTGTGCGCATCCATGCCACGAGTACCTTTTCTCACACACTGGCAATGGCCATTTTCCAGTCCAATGAGCAGGTGAGAGATATCCAACCTCGATTATCACCGCTGACTCGATACCCCAGATGCATGTCTCCACGAGCATTGAACCGTTCCAATGCCTCGGTTTCAAACTCTGGCCAAGTCATGTCGGTCTGGGCAGCAAAGGCCTGCTTGATCTCCCTGTCAACTTCAACCCGGAACTGCCAAACTTCAGGACGTCAGTGGTAAGTGTTTCACCAACTAAAAGCGACGTACCTCCTTCGCTGACTTCTTTATTTGGATAACTCTTCTTTTGCTGGACCACCTTCGACTTGTCCCTGCCCTCACGCATACTTGTTGCCGTATGCACATCTCTCTTGACGACCCCAACCTCTGGCACAATGGCACCGCGGACTTGAGCTTCAGCTTGCTCGTCTGGCCATGTGGCTACTGGATGTGGGATGGGGTTTGGCAACATCTGTAAACGCAATTAGGTGTTCGGAGTGTTCAGAGCTGTTCGGAGTGTCCTTGAACAGCTCCGAACAGCTCTGAACACCTAGTGCAATTACAGATGAACTGACCGGGGTAGTGTCCGTAACCCCATGGCTGAAGTTGCACATTCCCAGGATAGGAGGCAAAGTGGGGATGGATTGGAGGGTAAGCCAGCGGTGCACCATAAGGTGGTATGCCGTAGGGTTGTGCGCCATAGGGTTGCGCATAGGCAGGTGCATTCACGTCCAGACCGACAGTACGATACTGACTATTGCCACCCGGAACAGGATATCCTCCAGCGTGCAAGGGCTGGAATGGTGGCGGTGGTGGTGGTGGTGGTGGAATGAAAGGGTGCTGCTGCACCACTGGTGGTGGTGCTGGCGGCGGCAGCGTTGGGCCCAGAGCTGGACCGGGACCAGGTGCACTTGTGTATAGTTGACGAGCTCGAGGAGGCATCAACATTGTAGAGAAATCAACAACCGATGACACCAAATGGTGTCAAGACTATTTTTATATGCAAGGTGTAGTGGGCCGCCTTTGCGCTCCCGCAGCCCACAGCCGTCGCTTGCACATATTGTGGGCCTCGTGGCTACCAAAAACACAGGGTTTGTCAAGTTTTTCAATCTCATTGGCAATGCCAGCAGCTGGTCATATGCACAAGCCAATGTGGATGTGCCAGCAAGCCCACAGAACATTGCGCAACAGCACCCACTCTAGCATTGGTACCTACTTTCAATATACTACATGACACAGTCTCCTATCCCGTCAGTATTTTTTTTTCTTGAACCAGAGTAGTGTTGCGACAGTGAGCCAGCCAGCTTTTGCACACTTTTTTCAATGTTTTAAATAAAATAGCTAAAAGTATGAAAATATTTGGGGAGATAGCTCTCATCAAGGGCTATCAGACTACTTATCGACTCTAAGCGATGTGACCATCCGTTCCTGAGTTATTTGATGAGCCAGAAAGTGAGCTGGCTAAGCCAATTTGTATTTTCCAAATAACCCAGGAACGGCTGTTCAGATCGCTTAGCATTGGCGGAGGAGCCGATAGACGTTGAGGAGATCTATCTCCCCAAATATTTTCAGATTTTTCCAATTTAATTTAATTTTTCGGCTCCATTCAGCTCCTTGAGCTGTCGCAACACTAAACCAGAGGTTGCAGACAATCGTGATTGCACACATGAGCTCGACTTGGTGTCGAAATTTGCCCACAGATTAGTAAGTTTGCCTTTTAATTACATCAATTTTTTATTTTATTTTATTTTTAATTACTACAAATAATTATTCGTGAGAAAAAACTTCGGCATGGTTACAGCAAGATCCATTGAGATAGACCCTTCATTTTTGGATTAGGTAGTAGGCTGAGATTAAATGTATGTTCCAGCAGCACATGCCGGATTTTCTTCTCACACAAATTATTTGGGGAATTACAGTAAAAAGGTATAATTATATAATCAGTCCTTTCCACATGATGACCGCACTCTGGTCAAGCTCAAAATTGTGATCAGAATATAAAAACTGAATCTATAGAGTACGGGTGTTACAGGTGGCCGCTCAGGAGATGTCAGACTGCATTCTTGAGCAGATGTGCAGTTACTGGGAAAAACCCCATCAAAGTGCTCTGCGGACCCCGCTTCATGAACACCGCATTCACGACATGATCTCTAAATACGCTCAACATAATCTAAACAAAATGGAAGAGCGCGTATATTAGTCAATCATCTGCTGCCTCGTGTTGGGGTCACGACTCACCGACGACTGAGCCACCGCGCGCATGCGTTCCGTCCAGCTCGCCTTCTCATCCACCATGTGCACCGTGACGCCCATCCTAGCGAGACCCGCAAGCATGCCCAGCAGCACCGCATGGTCCGCAGCGCGCAGCCGCTCGCCCTCAAGGCTGTCCTGCCGGGCAAGGTATGTGATGGTGCGTGTCCCTGCGGCCGTGTCTTCCTCGGGCACGCCGAAGTACCGGGCAAGTGTGTGCCGCACGGGGTCGAACCAGTCCTCCACGGCCTCCAGCGCTGCGAACATCGGCATCCACGCTGGCACGTCGCGAGAGTCCCGCACAATGCGCGGCACCGCGGTCGGCGATGACGAGGCGGTATAGCAGGAGTGGTGCGCTGATGCTGAGCCGAGGAAGTGTTAAGGATGCTGTAGAGACGCTGGAGGAAAATGAGTGTGTGCGAGTCCATCGTGGAGGGACCGTCATATGACAGGAAAGTGACACCATGCATGCTATAATGCCGACAAAAGAAGACAGACGTCAGTTCGGAAGCATCCTCTGCAAAAGTCGCGATAAGTGCGCACCACCCTAGTGTATGGCAGGGGTTTCTGAACCTGCCCAGATATCCACCCTTGGGCCATATCGAGTACGGGTACTGCATTAGTGACCCTCACGAAACCTGTGGTTCGTGGTGGCACGTCAGCGTTGTGGCGTTGCGGTGCCCGCGTCAATATCGTGGCGCCGTGTCAGTGTTGTGGTATCGCGATGTCGCATCGGTGTTGTGATGTCACAGCGCCGCGTCGGTGTCGTGGAGTCGCAGCACTGAGGTGGTGCCATGGAGTTGCAGCGCAGTGTTAATGTCGTGATGTTGTGGCATTGCGTCGGTGTCGTGATGTCGCAGCGCCGTGTCATGATGTCGCCGTGCTGTGTTGGTGTTGTCGCAGCACCACCAGTGTCGTGGAGTTGCGGCACCATGTTGGTATTGTGATGTTGCCGCGCCAGGCGAGAACGAGTTTAAAACCTATAAAATAATTAAAAAAAAAACACTGTAATTCAAGCTGTAGTTAGTCACAAGTTAGCTAAAAGGAATACTTACTTCTTGAGGGTTTCCTGGGCCACTGGCAAAGCAACGCAGTTGACGATGCAATGGTGTTTGTTGACACGTTGCAGCCTTGGTCGCAGCGGCAGTGCCCGGCAAAACCCGCGAACCCAAGCGCGAGAACTCATGACATTGGTACGAGACCAACGCCGTGGCGTGCAAGCCCAACCCGCGACGTACAGCCTTAGATTACAAGTACTGTACAGTAAAATACACACACAAATGAATCTGAGTCTGAGTGAAAAAATGTGTGAATTTTGAGTGCACGGGTCGCAGGCCTTATCCGCTAGGCCTCGTAGCAAAAAGGATAACTGTTTTATAACCTCAAATTATGCGATATAACTACCACCTCAAGGATTTCAAATTGTACTTAAATATGAACACCGCCCCTGAATCTTGGAAGTCCGCTATATGTGTTCCCAAACGAGGGGCCTATCTCATTGGATATTGCTGTAACAGAACACACTTTCAGACTCAGCCTGTACGCCTAATGTGGTCGCAAGGGGCCCCCTGTATTGGATCTTGCTGTAGAGAAGATTTGGTGCGCCAAATCGTTACGGAAGTCATCCACTTTTGGACCTTCTCCGCTACTGTAAGGCACCAGGCGGGGCTAATTCAGAAGTGCCAAGATCTCACTTCGAGTTCCCCTGCCTTCAGTTCCAGTTGGCGCAGATTCACCTACCTCCCCCCCTAACTCGCCCGTTCTCGCAGTTTCCCTGTTTCAATCTTGTCTGTCATCGCCGTCCCTCGCCCCCGCTACAAGGTGGCCGGATTGTCGACGTGGCCCTTGTCTCCATCACCCTCGCCGTCGGTCCCTCAGGCTCGTGTCGACATTTATTCACCTTGTCATCGCCTCTTCCACCCAGCGTGCAATCACCATCGCCCTGCCACTCTTTTTTCGGACCGTGCGCGCGAACCTAGTCTCATGCCTGTTTTTTTTTTTTCCTGACATTCTACCTCTCGCCCACGCCGGCCCCCTTTGTCCTCACCCATATGTTATTTGTTCCGTTTCACTAGTTCCGCCTCCTCGTCGTATTCCGTGCCCGTTCCGATAGCTTCGCACTTCTTTTTTTTCACCCACTTATGCCACGCCTACCCCCCATCTCCTCCTATCTTCTCCTTCTACGTATTTACTTGCCGTTCCGGAACCAGGCACTGCTTTCCTCCCCAGATATAACCCACCAACTTTCACTGGCACTGCTGCTGTGCCGTCTCACCTAGTCATTTATTTCGGCCTGGGCGTGATCCATGTCAGGCTAATCGAGTCCAATCAAGGACAGTTGAACCTTCTTCGTAGGACTTTTTTCAATCAGTCCCAGCATTGGCGTCTTCAAGTTTTTGCCTCGTCCATCCACCTTTGTTGGCTCCTACTCCTCTCGTCCTTGGTTCTAACGCCAGTCATCAGACCCCATTCCGTGATTATTGCCTCAGCAACTTCTATCGTTCTTCCCTCTCACTCTCGCATTGTTTCCTCCCCCTAATCTGGGCTCCTCTACAGACTCTGCTCTACTTGTCAACTCATACGCATCCGCGGTGACCTACCCAAGAATGGCAGATCGGCACATCCGTCCACCTAAGCGGCGACATCGACGCCCCGCTGGATATGGCCCCATACGCACATTGTGCACGTAATGTGACCCGGCCAATGGCAGAGCTCCGGGCGAACACATTACTTCTATTACCTATCATCGTCGATAACGTCTAGTGTTGGGCTACGGATTCTACCTCTTCGACTGATCGAAGGGCTTTGTCCTGCTCATATTCCCCTTTCGGAGCGAGGGTCGCCTCGGCTTGAACTCTCCCAACTTTGCAATGTCATACGTCATATATAGTTGATCCTATAGGATTTCACCTGACTCATTTTACAACGGTCAGAGGTGATTGGCGGATCCGCTTGGGGAAGGTGCAGACCCAGATGGAGAGGTGTACTCAGGACTCAGATTGACGCGGGAACGAGGTCGTGTCTACTGCGTGTTTGTAGATATTTATCTACACTTTGAATGGTAAATCGTTAAAGTAACATAGGGACGGTGGGGTGGCGTTGTTCGTGCGCGTGTGTTGCCTAGAAGGGTCCTTTCACTAAGGTGAAGGAGCAAGTTGTTGGGAGCGAGGTCGGGAAATATGTAGTACGACCATGGCAAATGAACTACTAATTTCACAAGTTGTTCTGACCTCAAGGCCGAGAGCCTCATTGTGTTCGTGCTCTCGCATTCATTATATATTAGAGTACAGGATACCGTGATATCAGAACAAAAAACTACGTGCATCGCGCACTTACACCTATCCCATTTGAGGTTGAGTGGCTTTTCCGAGTCCCACAAAAGTAAATAGAAAGAGAATACGTCTCACTTTCCGAGTATGTGTCAATTTGTGTGCAATGATAGATAACAATCGCCTTAGTCCCACGAACACGACTCTACCTCTACTTTCACTACACTTCATTATTTTTTCTCCTGGTCTGAAGCTTTGGGGGTGCCAGAGGTTCCATTACGAAAATCTGGCCATCTGACATATCGCTTGTCCCCAGTGCGAGGGAAGTTCGGCCTGAGCGGGGTGCTAAGAACTTAATCGGCTCGCTCAGCCTTTCACTGATATGTACGTTGGCTTCGTTGTGGAGGAAATAGTCCGCCAGTCCACGGTACATTCGTGAAGCACAGATTGTCATGGTCATCACTGAAGAAAGGAAAAAAAAAAAATCAGCGAAGTCGCATATTTCTCTCGCGACGGGACACTTCACATGCAGGGAGTTGAAACATCTATCATATCGGGTGATTCGGGTCCGTCAGCCTGAGATCTTTGCCCGAAATATTTTCTGATGACGTACGAGGTTCATGGCATCTGTGAAAACAGTCCTTTGGTGAATGCCAAATCTCGTCGTGTGAAAGAAATACACACCATTCAGATTCAACAGAACGAAGACCTGGGGAAATCGTATCGATCATCTGGATTATAATCATTTCGAAGACAACGTACTGTGATAAGTGCCTCTGCTACGGTGACAATTATCATCCACGCCAAGCCCTGTTCTCATGGTCAGCCTACAAGATCACCGCAGTGCGTGCTATAGTATGCGAGATGAGAAGATGTTAACCTGGGTGTACAGAAGCCACCAGATGCCACCTCTCTGATGGGCATATTCCCAGCGCAAGAGTCCGATGAGCATGAGTACAAGAAGCACCAAGTCAGTGGCGAAAGTGATGGGAATGTTGATTCTAGTTTCAGATGGATTCGTGATTTTGCAACCTCCCGAGTCACTCCAAGTTGCAAGAACAATAACTACACCTTATCGCCGGTCACATGTTCGAAATATCGGGAAAGCCGAATGAAGAAATGAACACACTATGAATTAGGGAACCAGTATTGGCGAGCCACGCAATGGAAGCAATTGATACGGCAATCTTGTTTAGCCCCCATATCGCTGCACTGAGAGTGTTGTGTCAGTAAGGTGCAGAGAGGAGTTAGAGAACCGAGTCTCTACTCACATGCGCAGCACAATCAGGGCCGAGGCAGAAGCTAAGGAGAGATGTGAAAATAACTACATGGCCCCCAATATTAACACTGGCACGTAATCAAGGAAATGTCCCATAATCTCACGAAGACAAAGATGGCATAGGCCTGGCAGTGGGTAGAATTTAAGTCTCGTCATCTGAGTCAACTGTGACAGGGCGAACCTGGCAGTTGATCTGGTTTGCTGAGTCGAATCCCACGAGTATAGTAATAACACAGAACAGCGGGAACCATCTAGCCCCTAAATAAAGCTGTATGTACCAGCCTGAGTTAGTCATTTCGCATATCTGTCTGGGCTGTACGCAACTTACCAAAAATGACGAGCGAAAGTTTCGCTTCCCCGTGAAGACAGAATACTCGAATCCAATGTTTGTGACAAACTCCCAGCTTGCATAAGAAGAAATTTAATGGCTTTCATTAGATGAGAACAAGAATGACAGATCTCACAAGAGAATTCCCGACATGGCATGGCAAAGCTTGATGAGTGCGGCTGTAACGCAAATGTAAATAGTTAGGCTCGGGAATGTCGGAGGCCCAAGTGACGGACAATATTCTGCAGCGATAACAGCAGGACTTTTCCAGTCAGTCATGTTAAAGAGGAAACAGTATTGGCACGACAATACGAGGGGTCAGACAGGATGGATAAAACTGATGATCAAAGGCCAGGGATGCATGAAGTAGTTTCAATACTCATTGGCCGGCATCAGTGAAAACCACTAGTGGAACTAGGGCTAGTCCCGCTAGTGTTCTACATTTGACCTAGATCGGCGAGTCTGCTGACGCTAGATACCTGTAACTAGACCTAGTTCCTGTCCCCGGCTAGCACTAGTTCTTGTTCCCGCGCTAGTTCTTGTTCCTGCACTAGTTGTTCCTGCACTAGTTCTTGCAAGTACTATCACGAGTCCTGGGATGCAAAATGGAGGAGATAGTTGCAAAACACACTTTTTACAGTAAGAGATCGGAAAACGCCCGCGTAAGTGTCTCTTCATGGGTCTCATAATCTGTCTTGGACCGATCGCATTATATACTGTACCTTGCACTTCACGCGCCCCTGTCCTGGGCCAGAGCAACATCGTCGGTCGATGGTGGTAAGGCAGGTCGGCGTTGCCCAAAGAAGTTCCGAGTCACGCGCAACATCGCAACCATCTAAATCACTTCCGAATTAGGAAGGTCAGAATTTTTCGCTCGGCCTCCGGCTCCCCCCTCACTCGCGGTTCGGGATTCCGGTCCCACAACCCCCTTGAGCGACGCTAGCATTTGCGCCGCTTTTGGAAGGCACTCAACTTACCAAATCAACCCCTGACCACAGCATTGGTTGGCACTTTCGCGACCTCAGGAACACGACTGAGCTTGCGACTGAGTCCTTTTGTCTTGCCTTTTGTAGTCGCACGCCACCTCTCCCACCCTGGCGAAAGAGGTCAGCAACCTCGGCCGCTCCCTCTTTCGCCGCCGGACAGGCTTCATACAGACGGTCACCCGACCTGGCAGCTCCGTCATCAAGGATGATCGAGTTGACCGAGTTGACCGAACTGACTGAATTGACCGAATGGGTGCACGTGACCGAACATGACCGAGCAAGACCAAGTTGACCGAGCGGCAAAGGCCGCGCGCGCGCAGGGAGAGTCCGTCATTAGGCGAATAGAAGTGTAGATGACAGAAAAAAAAGAGTAAAGACCCAAAAAAACGAGAAGACACCCAATCGTCGGTATCGCGCAGGCCTTCGCGGGGCACGAGCTGTCGAATATGGGTCCGCGACGATTGTGGACACGTTGGTATTGAAGCTATTGAAGGGCTAGAGCCGCACGTGAGTGCGGCGAGGTCGGGATTGGAAACAGGATTGGTTGGTCGCAGGTGGTCGGAAGAGGTCGCGCACGCTTCGGCGTGGCGCGAAACTTCGCATAGGTGGCCGTCGGGGTCGGGAATGTGTCGCGCAGGAGTTGCTAAGGCCGCGCGCAAGTGCGGCACACTGGAGAACGCGAGGGAAGAACTACACTGAGTTCTGAAGCCTGAGAGGAGAAGTCTGTATTCAAATGGTGTAAAGGTGGTAATTACATGGGCTATATACCAGGGAAAGTGGGGAAAAGGTGCATTAGATAACAGGGGAAAGGGGGATGCTAAAACGCGAAGGGAAGAGTCCAGAGTGAGAGAGGTCCATACTGAGTTCGCCGAGGTGGTGCTCACCAAGCCCCCTAGGCTACACCACCTGGAAAATCGGTCATTCCAAGGGTTTTCAAGTGTCCAAAAGTGGCCTCCTCGGGGAAGGGTTTTCCCGCGCCGAACTCTCTAAGGCCCAGGGTTTTCTAAGCGCTATGCGCTTTCTCGCTTTCCCGTGCTCTCTGAGTGCTCGGTTCCTCTTTTGACTAAGCTTGCGCGCTCGGGGTGTGACCGAGGATTAGAAACAAGCAGGTATATAAGACGGGCACGACAGCTACAGAGCCAACAAAGCAAATATGTCAAAACTCATACTCGTACTTGGAGCGACAGGTGCTCAAGGCCGCGCAGTGGTCAACAGCTTGCTCGCACCCTCGGAGGACGGCACCCCGTCACCTTATGCTGTCCGGGCGCTCTCACGTGACCCGGAGAGCAAGCAAGCACTCAGTCTGCGCGAACAGGGCGTCCAAGTCTTCAGGGGTAGGTCACCATGTATCAGCGCGTGAGGGCGAGGCTCAACGGATTGCATACAGGTGACACAAGTGATTTAGCGTCCGTGGCTGCAGCGCTCGATGGCGCGTACGGCGCTTGGATCAACATCGATGGTTTTACCGTCGGCGAGCAACGTGAGATCTACGCTGGGTTGCGCATCTTTGAGCTCGCGAAGCAGACAAAGTCTTTGCGCCACTACGTTTGGAGTAGCCTGGACTACAATTTGAAGGTGAATGCCGGCAACCCGTTGTGAAATTTCACACTCGAGTACTAAATCACCCGTTTCATGGTGCAGAAAGGAGGGTATGACCAGAAGTACAGGTGTGAACACCTCGATGCAAAGGGCCGCGTTGCCGAGTGGCTCGCCCAGCAGCCATCTGTCGTCAGCGACACGGACCTTTCGTGGTCCGTGGTGACCACCGGGCCCTACATAGATATGCTACACATTGTGGGTTGTGCCGAACACGAGAAGCAGAGAACACGCACTCACGTCTTATTTCTCATAGGATACACTGGGCCCCGTCCAGCGCGAGGACGGCACATTCGTGTTCAACGCCCCCATCGGCGACGGGCACATGCCCATGATCGCGCTCGCGGACATCGGCTTCTTCGCTCGGTACACGTTCGACCACCGCGCCGAGACGTCCGGAAAAAACCTGGAGGTCGCAAGCGAGTGGGTCGACTGGGAGCACCTCGTCGCGACGTTCACCAAGGTGACGGGGCGCAAGGCCGTGTACAACCGCGAGACGGTCGAGGAATGGCTCTCACACATGGAGGGTGCCGAAGAGCCGGTGGCGGCCGAGGGGGCACCGGGCTCGACTTCTTGGGCGGAGAACTTCACCGGCTGGTGGAACGGCTACCGAGATGACTTGGACAAGCGCGACATGGACTGGATCCGGAAGATAAACCCCAATGGGTACACACTGGAGAGGTGGATGATCGAAAATAAGTACGACGGTACGCTCCACAAGGACCCCGTTTTGAAGATTGTGGCAGATGGGAAGTCACTGCGCAAGAGAAAGGCGTAGTCGTGGTCCGGGCTAGGGCTGCATACCGTGACGCCCTACTGGTCCTGCTGTATGGTCACGGGTTTCGTATTGGGTTATGTCCTCGGTCATGGTGCGGTTTGGTTATCGTAACATCTGTTTAGCTACGGTACTATCGGTACGAATCAACTGTTCACGCCGCTACGTGCACCAAGGACAATGAACGCAGCTACCCATAAGATGAAGTACACACCACAATCAACCCGGGCATGTCCTTGGCAGTCAACCGCTCCTTCAAGGTGCTTCTCGCTCGTCGACCCGTGGTGATGATGTTCACCAATAGCCTGAGAAAGATGGGACAATGTCGCCGAACCTTTGCTTTACAGCTGTTTTCATAACATCTGTCGGGTGAGCTTTCACATAGCCTAGCGGACATCCAAAACACAAGAGCGGGGTTCATAGTTAAGTGACGGGGAAATCCTTGAGAAATTGGGCTATCATGAAGAATTGGGGTTATAGAATAGTTATCTGCCTTTCATGCTCGGCAGCCAGCTTGTGTCCCTTCCGTTGTCGTCCCTTCCAAACCCTCAACGATGGTTCACTGGTACTCCAATGTCATCAAGGAGTTGGCCTTATCAATGTTGCATCAGGGACTGCGTGACTCAGAAACTCATGAGCTCACTGGAATCAGTGTTACAGGGTACGGTCGCACAAGACACGCTCTCTCTCTCTCCCTCTCTCCTCATTATTTCCTTTGCCATGACTCACCCTCGCCTCATGTCGCCATGGACGCTGATGCTGACTACCTCGCAAATGGCTTGTAGGCACTCAGAGACAGGCCACGCGTTCCCGTGCCTCGTGCTTCCATTGTTCATCCTCACTCCATACTCGTTGCCCACCGCCTCTCCTTTGAACATGTCAAGACCCTTCGCAACCGTCGATCACTTTGGCCACGCTGCCCCTTTGCCTCTGGCAAAGGTGCGTGTTCTTCCTATTGTACCATTTTACTGTCTATTGTTAGTACGCATGCACGTTGTCCCTGCCGTCGGCCTCGGTATCGCTACCTCTTTGATGATCTCACATATTTCCTTGCCACCCATCTTGCCATGTCATATCTTATGCCCTCGATTCCGCATCTCAATCGTCTCCATGTTCCGTCTCGTTCCCTCCTGGTCCCTATGCCCCCTTTCTCCTACACTACATTCCCTCTTACTCCTCACCTTGGCTCAGACGTAGCTACTGGTTTTCTTGTATTTAAACACTTCACTCCTGCTGAATACAGGCAGCGCCTGGTCGCCACCTTCCCCTCCAACTCTGTGTGCTTATCCTGGAAATCAGGCCCTCCTGCGGGCACTCAAAGGATTAAGTCCAAAAGTCGTACTCTCGCTTCGCCTCCTCATTTTCATCTCGCTCCCGCTCATTCTCGCTCGCTCTCGTCCTCATCTGTTTGCCTTCGCACTGGCCTTCGTTAACGTGGATGCTCCGGACTTGGTTCACCCTTGTTCAGTTTCGCCGCACTGCATGTGCGAGCGGCAGTTTCCAATTAGGCTCCTGTAATATATGTATTTTCAATATGAATACTCCTTCCTTTCCCGTCGAATCGATGTTTTG
The DNA here is from genome assembly GCA_021527775.1 of Lactarius sanguifluus. Classification (NCBI taxonomy): domain Eukaryota; kingdom Fungi; phylum Basidiomycota; class Agaricomycetes; order Russulales; family Russulaceae; genus Lactarius; species Lactarius sanguifluus. Next base: position 109,275 of record JAKEYF010000131.1, on the reverse strand, counting down.
TCATGCAGTACAACAATTTCTTTTTTTAATTACAATGATTTATTTTTGTGGGAAGAAATTTCGGCATGGTTGCCAAGTGCCCATTCAGACTACGCCTATAAGCGAAAAATGATCGCGACCCGACAGATGTTATGAAAACAGCTGTAAGTTCATCAAAACTGTCAATTTCCCGTTCTGTGATTCGTAAGTCACCACTTTGGGTCACGGCGTTGACTCCCTTTTTGATAGTCTGCAGCAGCACAGTCTCTGACGTCTTTATCTTATTCACCTTGCTCGACACGAAGAAGTCAAGCAGGTGTGTAACAAGACCTCTGTTGGAAAAGAGGTTCTCATACCGCCATTCGGGAGTCTGGTCTTCATGAAAGAATATATATTCGGTGAGTTCTGCAAATGTTAGTTTGTTTGCCGAGAGAATGTCTAAGCACTCCTTGAAGGTAGTTGTCCGGCTCTTCTGATTTTGTTCCCGCACCTGCTTGATGCGTGCACCTCGCCCTTCGTCTCGCTTTTCCTGAGCTTTTCGCCTCATGTTGTCACGGGTTCGGACTGGAGATGATGGTATAAAACTGTCTTCACTACCATCAGCCTCTGAATGTCTGTTATTTAGAACATATCCCTGGGCCAGAGAAAACAATGGCTGTGCAAGAGTGTGTGCCAGCGGGGCCAGTGTTGGCGATTCCGGAGGTGATGATAGAGGTGACTCAGATGACGTGCACATGGTGGGAGGATGGTCCAATTCATCCAGCACCGTAAGAGGAGATGAAGGTTGTATATTAGGCGGTGACGAAGGAGGGAGTAGACTGTCCTGGTCTTCTCCACCAAGGTATGGACGCTGTTCCATTTTGAAAGGCTGAGCGCTGATGGACTCTCTGTAAATGGCACAGATCTCGTGTTATTATACTGTACTAAGGGCTTGGAATACACTGACTGTGTTCATGCAAGGGTGAATTGTCTGTGTGCGAAGGAGGCTTGGATGCAGTACTTTTTTTTTCTTTTTTTTTTTTAGTATCACGCGCTTTCCGAGTCCCTTGCCGAGCAACAAAATTTTTCAACTTGTCTCTGAAGTTGTCATCGTTGTCGTTGAACCCCTCCTCTCCCCAGCTGCCTTTCTGCTATGACGTCACGCTCAAAGCACATTGAAGGCAACAGTGCTAGTACTGCACCGACACGTGAAAGAATGACCCCTGAGCAAATATCTCAACTGCACGACACAATACGAAACATGCTTGGTGGAAGAGAGCCACGCAAATTTCAGGTTGAAATGGTACAAGCTCAGGAAGAAGGTCAAGACGCTCTTTGCCATGCTGCTACTGGCAGCGGAAAGACAGCCATTGCCGCAGGTCCATACGCTCTGGCAAAAAATCAAGGGCGTGTCACGTTTATGGTCTCACTCAAAGGGCTTCAAAACGAGATGGTAATGGGGTCTCCTATCTCCTGTCTATCACAATGTCAGAGACTCACGCTTTCGCGCAGGTTGAGACCTTCAAAAACGACTTCAATCTCGTAGCGATAGCCCTCAATAGTGCAAGGGGTCCATGTACACTGGCACCAGATACCGTAAAAGTGAGGATTCGATATCACATTCTCCGGTTCCACTTGATAACATCAGCGCTAGGAAATCTGTGCTGGCTGCTACCAGATTGTTCTCGTCTCACCTGAAATGATGTTGTCGGGGCGCTTCATCAACGACGTCCTTCGCAATCACGACTTGCTCTCTCGGGTATATGCCATCATTGTCGACGATGCCCACTGCATATCCCACTGGGGTGCTGCATTCCGTGAAAAATATGGTTCACTGGGAGTCGTCCGTGCGTTCCTACCAAAGCCGACACCTGTCATCGCCGTTTCTGCATCGCTTACTCAGAGAGTCTGCCGTGACATTACCCAGAAGCTTCAATTCCAAGCTGGGTATGTTTACAAGAACCTAGGCAACGATCGGCCCAATGTCTCCATCGTCGTCCGTGCTATCCATAACCCATTACACTCATATACCGACCTCAATTTCCTTATCCCAGCAAGCGTCAGACAAGGTGAAGACCTAAAGAAGACATGGGTTTATGCCGACAATATAGAGGTTGGTGCTGAGATTATCGACCACCTACGGACGCTACTCCCCAACCACTTGCATGGTGTCATCCGCCCATACAATGCCATGCATAGCATTGACTACAGAACAGTGACCATGGATCAATTCAGATCTGGGAAGATTCGGGTACTAGTGTGTACGGATGCTGCTGGAATGGTGCGTCACGCATTAAACACATTGTGCCTCAGCTAAATACTTTCTGAACAGAGCTGTAACATCCCTGATATCGATGTTATCGTTCAGTGGAAGTTACCTGGAAAACTGTCAAGCTTTGTTCAGTGTGCCGGGCGCGCAGCTCGAGGACCAAACACCGTTGGTCTGGCTGTGCTACTTGTAGAGCCAACTGCGTACTCCATCCGAACGACTCAGCCTGAGGACCATGGCAAGAAAAAACAAGAGGTGGCTAGTAATGCTGATCAAGTGAATGCGGCGACAGATCTTCCGAGTCAACCCAGTGAAGAAAAAGACTACGCTCGTAGTCACGGCCGCTTTCGGGGAGCTCGGGATGCCGCAAATGATACACTCACTCCTCTCAGTGACCCTCCATTTTCCAAGGACGATGAGAGCGAAGGAGCCTACATTTTTGTTCAAGCAACATCGTGTCGACGCAATGTCCTTCGTACTGTTTTCATAAACCCAGCACCACGTTTGTTTTGATTTTCTAACACTCTTTCATCGTCTCACGCACTCTTTCAGAACCCATCGTCCCTTGCTGTGATGTTTGCGACCCCAGCCTGTTGGATCTGGTCCGACCGGGGCTGCCACCCAAGTCTACGACAAAGAAGCTTGCGTACAGAAAGCAGCCCGACCTGAAGATCGTCTCTGCACTCCGAAATTGGCGTCAAAAGGTTTTGATTGACGACAAGCACCCACGTTACCTCTCAGCCTCATATATTCTCCCAGAAGAGGCCATCAACAAGCTCGCAATGCTTTCACCGTGCACAGAATCAACAGTTGAAGGTTACCTCTCGCAGAAATGGGTATTCTGGGAAACGTACGGCCCAGATGTCACCGCCGTCATCATTTCATCTCAACCTCAATATGAGAACGCCATACCAAATCTGGCCACCGAACATCAACACAATGCGGGGCTAGGTGCAGTACACGGCAGCGGGGCTACACAGTAGTACGCAGCCCACAACCATAAACGGAGGAGATCCCGTTCTCCAACTCCAATTGACCCGCTTTTCGCCTCCACAGAACAAGCCCCACAGCGGCAGAAGCGGACTCGGCACGCAGTCACCAATACCCCCAGCTCGAGCAACGCAACTGTGGAGACTTCTTCCTGGTCACAAACCCAATCGCCCAACATCCCATTCCCGCAACCCATATTCGTTGTACCCAGCAACGTACCCAGGCCGCAGCCACCAACAATGTCACGCTCCCATTTATATCATCCTTCCGTGCCCTCCAATGCGAAAAATCGGTCATTCCAAGGGTTTTCCCGCGCCGAACTCTCAAAGGACCCAGGGTTTTTGCCCTTGGTCGCTTTCCTGCGCTCTCTGAGTGTTCGGTTCCTCTCTCACTTTGGACTCTTCCCTTCGCGTTTTGGAATTCCCCTTTCCCCTGTTATCCAATGCACCCTTTCCCCCACTTTCTTTCCCTGGTATATATCCCATGTAATTACCACCTTTACACCAAATTAGAATAGATAGACTTTGGGGCTGTAGTTCTTCCCTCGCGTTCTCCAGTGTGTCGCACTTGCGCGCGGCCTTAGCAACTCCAGCTCGACGCGTTCCTGACCCCGACGGCCACCTATGCGAAGTTTCGCGCCGCGCCGAAGCGTGCGCGACTATTTCCGACCGACCACCTGGGACCAACAAATCATGTTTCCAATCCCGACCTCGCCGCACTCGCGCGCGGCTCTTGCCCTTCAACACTGACTTGTCTACAAATCGCTGTGGACCCATATTCGACAGCTCGTGCCCCGCGAAAGCCCGCGCGATACCAACGACTGGGTTTCTTCTCTTTTTTTTTTTGGGTCTTTTCTCTTTTTTTGTCTGTCACCTACACTCTTATTTGCCTCAATAATGATTAATTGGCCTCTACGATGACGGGCTCCCCCTTCGCGCAGACCATTCGCCCCGCACTGTGGCACCTGTACACACAGCCTTTGCCGTTTGGTCAACTCAGGTCTTGTTCGGTCACGTGTCATAATTATTCGCGCAGTTGCGATGTCAAACCTCACGACACAAGTAGATAATCATTCACCATAGATTCATGACAATTTGCCAGCAGCTACTACGCCTACATACATACAAATGCCGGCACTGGTAACAATCACAAATATACAATTTGGAGTACTTCTCTTCGCCTCTTGGTTTCTGGGGTCGTTGCCAATCGAACCACCTTACGCTTTCACATCGTACGCAACTCGACCGCCGATCCACGCGTATGGATAGTTACGTTGATACCAATTGCGCAGCGCGCGGCGTTCCGCTATACGTGGTATTGTCGCATACGACCCCCCAAGCTTTGTAACAGCGCCGTGAGCAGGGGGGGCAACTAAAAACGAATTCACGTACCACAACATTATGATGGGAGTCAAAAAAGTCCGTCGAATATCCGGGGTATAGCGTGGATGTCTCGAATCCTTCATAGTTGTCAAACACCGTCGACGTCCACTCCCACACACCACCATTGTGCCCCTGCCCCCCACCTTCTCCGCCCGTCGTCGCGCTGCATGTCCCACCCCAAACGTCAGGACACCATACAAGTAGACGGGAGAGAGATGCTCACGGAACAGGGTGCCAGTTGCGGAACCCGATGTTTCGTCCACCTTCGTAGCCACTCTCGAACTTGTCGTAGAAGAGTCGGAGTTCGGGCTCCGTGGGCAAGCGACCACCACGAACGGTAGCGTAGGCAGAAAGACTATTGTAGTCAGTGACGACAGGCCAGAGATGGGCAATCTTCATCGGAACTGGCCCATAGAGAGTGCGGACCTATGCAATTGCGTGTGACGTAAGCGACCTGACCTTGCGAAGGCGCTCAAGTTGTTGAGGGCAAATCGCCTACCATGGTGTTATCACCGTCCATAACCCAAGACTTGGGCATCGACACCTTCCCTCCAGCCTCTTTCCAAAACTCGTAGAACTGGCCGTTGGTCACAGGGCGCCACTCGATCCGGAACTTGCCAACATCTTCCTTGTGTCGTGGGTGTTCGTTGTCCCATCCAAACTCATGGTCCTTCACTTCGAGCGATCCGTCGTCAGCCTCCAAGTCATCATGGCCAAGCTCAATTGTTGTGGGTCCAAGCGCGACAGTGGAACTGGAAGGGGTTGGGGCCCCGTTCCAGGCATCGGCGAGGGATTCCCAAGCAGGGGTAGCAAACCCGCTCGCGGACGGTGGAATAGTGCCCGTCCCCGCGCGTTGCAGAAGCATATAGAGCAGGGTCTGCGAATACCGTTCGGACCAACTTAAGGGCGGAGGTGAGAAATCCTGACCTCAGCGTGGAGACCTTCATGTTCGAGTCCCATAAACAGCACGCGTGCCACTTTCCGCGTCAACGGACGCCGTCCAGACTCCAATTCTGCAAAAAGATTCGCCAATCGAGCACGCACGCGCTTCTGAAATTCTAGTATGCTCGCGAATGATGGCCAGTCCTCCTCTTTCTGAGGAACTTCCGAGTGCGGCTGTAATTTCTCATGAGAGCCCGGAACTCAGTACAGCAAATGGCCACGTACGTGACACTCAGTAGGGTCGTCCACATTCGGATCAATCCCACGTTCGAAGATGTTCTGCGTGGTGATACGTGAGGAAATTGTTAAAGATTATGTGAGAATCAGACGAACCTTGAAATACTCAGGTTCAGTATGGGGTTCGCCCAATAGCCTCGAGAGATGGATGTCAAGGAACGCCGGAATGTGGCCGGTATAGAACAGGCAAATGTGTCTCAAATCGATTGGTTTCTCGAACATCATCGACTCCGGAATCATCTTTTGTGTGATAAAATCCCATGCCGCCCACATCTCTTCGAAGTCCCGAAGATCCGGGACTCCAAACGGTGTATTCGATAGCACCGAAGCCGGAGACTGCAGGAGTCGAAAGTTGAATGGTGGTCGTTCGAGAAGCCAAAGCGAATAACCCGAGTCGGCATCGGTCCAGCATCTCAATGGGCGTAAATTGGCTTCCGTGAAGAGCCTATGGGCGTCCCTTTCAGCGTACTGGGGTACAAAAGGCGGTGCTTGTGAGTCCGGATGCGGATCGAGATAAATTAATAGAGCAAACCTTGAGAGAGTGCTCGACATGCACAAGCTCGTCCGCAAGGAACGCAAACTCTGTTTCGGTTTGAGGATCGCGCACCGTCTGGGCGGCGCGTGAACGATAGAACGCCTCATGGCGACCTAGTCCACAATAAATCGACAGCTGTCAGCCACCTTACGGAAGTCGACCCAGGAAGTAACGACTAACGTTCGTTCGCATTATAGCGGCCAACGTACTCCCAACTCTCTGGCGCGAAAAGGCTTTCATCTCCCAATGCCCTTCCAGCACCTTTAAGCCCATTGAGGATGAAGCGCCGGGTGATGCCCGCCCGATCATTGTACGCGCGTTCGATACGAGGGCCGTCGGTCCCATGATCAAGGCCAAGGAGTAGTGTGTCACCCTTTCCCGCGCGTAATGGAAGTGCCTTCAGAAACGCGGCATCTTCCCCCCGAGAGAAGTTTCCGAGTGAGGAACCCAAAAACAAAATGTGTAACGGTGTCTCGAGGGCCGCCGAGTCTGGAGTCGAGAGTGATGTCTCGACCGAGTCCCGATCCGATGAGGACGGCGTCGATGGTTGAGTGGCGGCGCTATCAGCGCTCAAGGAACGAACACGTGCCACCGCCGCCTCGGCGGTATTGCGACCCCGCAATCCGCCTTCCTCCACAAACTTGAGTCCACCTTCATACGTGCCCCAAAGCCCACGCGCGTCGACTTTGTCTTGCATCTCGGGCCCAACGGGCGACTCCGCTAGTTGATCGAGGGTGCGTCCGAGTTCACGTTGCTCGAGGTCGAGCGCATAATAGGTGATAGGTGCAGGAGACATCTTCTCGGGAACTAACTTTGAGAGTGCAGAGAGGATGTGGGATGTTTTGCGCAAAGCACTGTTTTATACCAAACGCAAATCGGCGTCAGCGAAAACAATTGATGAAGGATGGAAATGATGGGGATGAGAATGAGATGGTTTTCCGTGCATGGTTGCACTTATCCTGAAATATATGAAGCCATGGAGATGGCGCACAACCAACTTTGGCATCACTTTCGCAGAACCCCCTAGCACCTCAGTGGCAGGGTGAGAAATAAACCGGTTGATAAGGGAAGTCACGGGAGCAAAGGGTGAAGACCGAAGGTGTACCGTACTCTGAGAGTAAAACTATAAATATAAGGACTCACCCAGCGCCGAGCTCGAGCACAGCGCTCTCGACAGGTCCGTGGCCATCACATTCAGGTCGATTGTGCATGATTTGAACAATCTCGTTTGCGTGACTCTTGAGAAGGTTTTCTTCAGCAGAGAACAAGTAATACTCGTCGGCATGAACGGTAATTTCGTCATAAATGCGGAGGCCCTCCTCATCATAAAGTAAAAGCGTTGGAAGAGTCTTTCGACCACTGGGCTGCAAGAGACCTTTGGCGACATCATCACGGATGTTGGCTTCACCATTGGAAGCTTTGTCGCTCAGGCGTACGTCAGTAATACGCGCAGACATGGTGATAGAGAAGTTTGCGATTGCAAGATCCGTAGTGGACTTGGTGGTGTTTTATAAATGAGGGACAGAGACCGCCGGGCCGAAACGACTGACTTGGATCCGCAAGCGAGTTCGGCCGTCGTGTCATTTACCAAATACACAGGAAAGGCGATGTATGCTGAACCGCCGAGCGGATCGGGACCTGAGAACTTCCTACAGCCGTGTCTGGACAGGACATGACGAAGAGTGCGCATTCTGGCATAGCACGTGCGATTCTAGGGTGGCAGGAACGTACAAAAAAAACGCATGTGTTTGGAGTAGAAGATCTGATGCAAATAGTATCCACATTGCTCCCTGATGATCCGAGAATGGAAGCCGAATTGAATATAGCTAGCGGGGTGTTGAGATGGAAAAGGGGGTCGGCCATGCGCAGGGAGTATATTGAGGGAAAGGGTCGAAGGTGCTTGTAAAATCTTGCAGTCTCTGTCTTATATTCCTTTCTCCTGTACAACGATTGCGCAATCGATGCGCAATTCGAAGGAACACCCGTGACGCTCGCCTCGCGTTGGTCACGAGGAGGCCAGTCAGGCGCTCTCCCCACCGATTATGGTCATGTCCCCCAAACTGTCCGCCTTCCTTCTATCGTAGTTCCCACTATGGCTGCACCTAAGGACTTGTCGACTCTAAACGTTAGTGCAGTATACGTTATGGTCAGATGTCTACTTTAATATTTTTCTGCTGCTTCCGTTCTTACCGTTCAGTAGAACAAGGAGCTAAGCGATGATACCGATGGAATCCTGAGTATGCAAGGCGTCAGCTGGATCAATCGCACGGCCATCAGCTACGGTACCATTACCCTTTACGTCAAACACTACAAGGACGAGAACGGGATCGAACATGTCGACACGGATCAAACTCTCACAGGCATTTCTGGGACCGCCGAGTTGCGAGTCCTGGATTGGACAACTAGGGAACATTATGATTATTTGTTTGGTCACGTCATCGGCAAATCCAGAAGGCGTAACGTGGGGGACATCGAGGATGACTTTTTGAAGGGTGGTTGGCTGCCTGACACGGTGGAACATGGTGTCATCTCCTCGTGGATTGAGAGCGACACTAAGAAGAGCGGGTACAGCTGGACCTCGGACGAGGTGTGTTGTGTCTCACCCTTTGGTCTCGAACCAGGGGTCATTAATAAATACTGCCACTATAGGTATGGGGCTTTCAAGAAGTCAAGGGAGAAAGGCGCTACACGAGACACATTAAATTTACCGAAAAACCTGGCGGTAAAGTTGTCGAAGCCCGTATTGTGTATGATTACTGTGAGTTGGATACCCTGGGTGTTGGTGTGAAGGTCTAATCACCTTTCTCAGACTCTCCATACAGCTCCCCTGATACCACAGCTGCCACTGAATAGTGTAGGGTAGAAGCGGATGTACTGCGTTTATTATGTAATAGCACACTTGAGTCACCTCCACCACGACGATGCTCAGCGAAAAGGCCAAGGGTAAGCAGCGTGCCGATCCCATTTCTGAAGACGTACCCGAACATGGCAGTTCGACCCCACACGAGTTAATGGTACGCTTCACCGAAGGTGTCCAAGACCTCGTCTTGCGCCTTACCGAGCACGACTCGGTGCACGACGTCAAACTCAAAGTATGCCCCCCATTCCCGTATATATATACATGGTCGTTCCAACCTATCGGGAACCTCAGATCCGCGAAGCGCGTCCTCAGCTGCAGCGCCGCCGCCTGCGCCTCATACACGCCGGGCGCCTGCTCATCGACAGCACGCAGCTGGCGTCGTGGCTCGGCACGCTCGAGGAGCGCCAGCAGCGCGCCGCCGCAAAAGACAAAGACGGCGCCGACTCGTCGATAGTACCGGCTATGCCTGGTCCCGCAGGGCCCTGGCTGCTGCAATGCTCCGTCGGGCCACAGCTCTCCGAAGGCGACGACGACGACGACGCACAGGCCCAGGTACGTCCCCCATTTCGTTTTCCTTTCTCCGTCATGGCTGACGACCTTGGCGTGGCTGCTGCACACAGGAGGCACAGATCAAGCCTCCGCGCGGCTTTGATCGCCTCACCTCTGCAGGCTTCTCGGAAGACGACATCCTCAATATTCGGAGACAGTTCCACTCGCGCTCCGTTGCGGACTACCTCTCCGCGGCCGAGTTCCCAACCGAAGAAGAATGTGTGTTTCCTTGGTCCGCTTTCTAACACTCCACTATAACCACCATACAGACGAGGAGCATGCGCGCGCGCTAGAGGAGCAATGGATCGACGGTCTCGGCGGGGGCGGAGGTGCGGGCGGCGGGTCGGCCGAGAACGATTCTCGCGCGCGAGCGGTGCTTAATGGCATCATCATCGGTTTCTTCTTTCCGCTCCTCCCCTTCTTTTTCCTGCGCGCGCCAAAGCCTGCCGCTTTCTGGGAGAGTGGGCACGCTCTCGATACGCCGGAGAGCACCGTGTTTTCGTACGCCCCTTCCTCTCCCTCTTGAAGCTGATGATGTTCACGCGCGGTGCAGGCGGCGCATGCAGATGGGCCTGGTTGTGGGTTTTATATTGAACATCATTTTTGGCTTGTGGCGATACCTTTGGGGCACATACTGAATACTACGGTAGTCTCTTGACGATCTTTGGACTCTTCTCACTAGTGTCATTTTCATTCATGCTCTTTTAATGCTAGACCCTCCGCGGAGCTTCATTCAGAAAGGTATCCAGTTTGTCTCATTCGAGCAGGACTTTCAAGCAGGACGACTATGCAATGTGAGTGGTACATCATACATCTGTTCCTCAAGTATAGCACACGCAACACGACAAAAAATATCACACCACACAACAATAACGGTACAGATCGCCAGCTGATCTTGTTCATGCACGTGTGCACGAGGGGCATCACGCAGGTAGATTCTCCTTTCCCTCTAGTATCCCCCGCGTCGGGCTCTCGACGCGCTTGCCCGTGTTCTGCACGCACTTCGGACTACTGCTGCCAAGCGCGCGGTCCGCCTCGAAGCTCTCATCGTCGAAGGACAGCCCACCCGCGGCGTCCCACTTCTCCTCCAGTAAGCTCGGCTCGGCACGCAGGCCGGCGAGGTCCATACGCAGGGGTGATTCGGCGATGGGCGGCAGGCGCGCGAGGGACGATTTGGTCGCCGCAGCGCGCGGCGGCGTACCAACACCGCCCACTAGACTCGACAGCGACGTCGAGGACGAGAGCCCCGCAGTGAGCGAGTCGAACTTGGTCACAAACGCCGCAAGCGCGCGGCGTTCATCCTCCAACTGTTGCCGTGCCTACAAAAATATTCACGCAAAAAACCGATTCGTCGGTCCCACAGCAGACTTGTGGATGGGGTGGACGTGCGGACCTTTTTCTCCTTCTCGAGTCCTCGCGCGAGCTCTGCGGCCCACGCATCTGCTTCCTTGCGCTTCGCCTCTTCAGCCGCGAGACGCGCGCCCCATTCGCGTTCGACGTCCTCGCGCACGGCGCGCAGCGGTGCGCCGAGGTTGTCCTCGTAACCCTTGATGACCATCTCGAGCTCGCGGATGTTGCGTGCTTGCTCGCCGAGCAGGCGGTCCTTCTCGCTTTCTGGCGCATCGGGGGGCAGCTCGGGGCGTGCCTGGAGTGCCGCATCAAGCGCGAGGATCTGCGTCGCTTGGGACTCGATTTCGCGGCGTGCGGAGAGGAGCTCTTGTTGGAGCTGGGTGTGTATGTAAGAGAGAGAGAACGGGGACAGGAGGAGGTGAGCGAGCGTACTTGGTACGGAGTCATGTCAAAGTCGACCTTGGAGGGACTCGCCGGACGAGACTCGTCCCCACGGTTCTCGTCGACTGTTTGGCTTGTGAGGATGAGGTTAGTGAGCTGCTTGATGCGCGCATTGAGGTCTTTCATCGCTTTGCTCTCGTCTAGTTGCTGTACATCCCAGTTAGGCTTCAAGACGCAAGACGACGACGCAGGGGGTCACCTCGCGTGCAGAGAGGCGCCGAGTCTTCTCTGGAGCCTCTGCTTCCTTCTCCTTCTCCGAAAGGCGCTTCTTGAGCCCCTCGATTTCTTGTCGGTAGCGCTCGAGGAGCGCATCGGTGTCGACGACTTCTTTCTTCTTCGCGTTCAGCTGCACCTTCTTGATGCGTTGAGCGAATAGTAGCGTGCTCGTTGATTCGCCGACGGCATTGACATCCGGGTTGAGCGTGCAGATTACCGAGATACGAGCGTCGCCGGACAGCGACGGTTGAAGCATGCGCGTGAGTTTGGAGTTGCGAAATGGTACGTGATCGCTTTTAACCCGACGTCAGCAGGAACATCGAGCCAAAGAGGGGTAATTTACTTCTTTCCCTTCGACGCGTTTTCGGCAAGCGTCGCGATCACGCTCCCGAGCGTGAGCAAGCTGGACAGCGGCATCGTAAGACCAGCGATCAAGGCCAACAACGAACCGCGCACCTCGTGTTGATGAACTTCCCTTCCCGCGTGCGCTCCTTGTCCGAAGTCGCCTTCTCCGACCCCGCCAGGTCAATCAGGCTGAGCACGCTCGTCTGCACACTTCGTCCTCCGATCGATTGCAGCCTTGGCCCACCGGGCGTTGGCGGACGCGACGGTAAGCCCGGTGTCTGTCGGCCGCCCCCGCTGGTGTCGCCCCGTTCTCGACTTTCGATCACCACACGGAACACGCTGTGGCTGCGACTGCTCCGGTCAGTTCCAGTCGGTGCTCGCCGTGCGCCGCGCAGCCCATCCACGCCCAATCACCGCACGTACGCCCGCGAGGCTGGTCACTACCTCCTCGCGGAGGGGCGCTAGCCATACGTTGGCTCCACTGCCCTGCAGTTGCACGGGAGGGGCCGAGGAGGGCGCGAGGAGGTCGTGGATCGTCTCGTTGTATATTTCAATATAGGAGCAGCGTAGTAGATATTCGCGCGCTGGTGTGCGGCGGATACATGCGAAAACGTCTTTCATGGCACGCGGGATGATTCCGGGCTGGTCATCATCACCGGACTGCGGAAATGCGTCAGAACAGAATACACGGGTGGACGATGGGACAGACAGACCAGAGTGAAGGTCTTTCCGCTAGCCGTTTGGCCATACGCAAAGACGACGGCATTGTAGCCGTCCATAGCGGCACACACGTGGTTACGCGCGACGGCATTGTATACGGACTTGTTATCCGAACCGGTCAAAATCTCATCAAAGTTGAAGATAGGAGGAGAGGTGGCAGCGTTGCGGTGGTGCTGGGGCAGGAGCTTGATCGACTTTGCGTTCGCTTGTGCCTCCCATGCGGTGGAAGCATCCGACGGTCGCACGCGAATAGAGACGAGGACCTTTGTCGTCTTTATTGCCGTTCGCAGCGGTGCGGAGGAAGTTCTCGTCCACCTCGCCAGAGATGTCACCCGGTTCGACAGTTTCCCAGTCTACGAGAACGTCCTCCGGATCGACTCTGCTAACATCCATCTCGCTGCGATCGTCCCGGAGTGGGTCATCCTCTCCTTGTCGTGGTGTGCCAGGAGTCTTGGGTCTTAACGGATCGCGTTTCGTCGGCGTTCCTGGAGCAGGGGGAGCAGCAGCGGCAGGGGGTTTTATTTTTACGGTTGTTCGAGTACGGGCTTCTGAAGAAAGAGCAGCCCTGAATTTCTTGGCAGATGCGAATGGATTCAATGGCGTCGAAGAGCGGGAGGACTCGGATGAACTCGAAATAGAGATACGTCTGGATGAGAATAACGAGGTGGGTTTCAAGAGACGCTTTGGTGCTTGTGTCTCTGTTGAGGCCATGGCTGCTGAAGAAAAATTGTCAGAACGGTTGTCAGTGGTCCCCTCCGAGTCCTAGTCGCACTCGCACCCAGACTGGCATTCGCGGTCAGTCGCGCTCGCGATCTTCAACCGTGCGAACCGCGACTAGACCACGTGATCGCATCTCTGTCACTGGCCCGGGCCGGGCACAACTGGACAAGGGCAGGTACTGTAGTGCAATACCCACACATAAATATGTGCTTGCGACTGCTTAGTGCCGTTCACTAGTCATTTCTCCGTTCACAATCATGCAAATTTTCGTAAAGACTCTAACTGGAAAGACCATGGCACTTGACATGATGCCCTCCAGTACTGTCAACGACGTCAAGGCTCAGATTGATGCCATGTGAAGAGTTTTTTCTTCTTCTCTTCGCACGCCCCGAAATTGGAGCTCTGACTTCACGTAGCAATAACCCAGGCCGTCAACGTCTTGTCTACGACAGCTGCAATAATCGCTCCTATGATCCAATCCGTCTCATCTACGGCGGGAAGGAGCTCGAAAATGCAAAGTCCCTTTTGGATTACAGTATTGGCCAAGAAAGCATCCTCCATCTCGGTGAGCCTGAGTAAATCCCTCTAGAGGCTTTCTGAACGACTAGTGCAGTCCATCGCCTGTCTGGGGCATGAGGGGGTTGTTCCCGTGGCGTCATCACGACTCGTGGCGTCGCATGATTCTCCGGAAAGTAGCTCGGGGCGGACATTAACCTCAGTGATCTCGAAATAATATTCCAACACGTGTACTATACCATGTATCATACGACATAGGCACCACGCCAATTCCCGGTTTGAACAAACGAATATACCTCTCGGGACTACAACTATTCCCTTCTCTTGGGCACTGACAACCTTCAGAACCGGATCCTTGCAGAGCGTACCGTCGTATTCATCTTCGATCATCCACCTCTTCACTCTTCACTGTGTACCCTTTGGGGTTTATCCGATCTTATAAGCTTAAACGCTTTGGCTCTGCCCGTAAATACAGTAGCTGATCTTTACCGTAGCTTGTAGTACATTAATAGATGTTACTGTACATGGTAGCCAAACCGTGACCGGACCATGAACCGAATGTAAGGACCTCATCACCCCTCACGGAAGCCCGTCACTGTGCCGTAGGATCCGTAGACCACATTATATCACGGCACGCAATCCTATGGTGCTACAACTACGCCCTTCTCTTACGCAGTGACTTTCCATCTGCTACAATCTTCAAAACCGGATCCTTGAAGAGCGTACCGTCGTATGTATTTTCGATCATCCACTTCTCCAATGTGTATCCGTTGGGATGTATCTTCCGGATCCAGTCTATATCGCGTTTGTTCACGTCGTCTTTGAAGGCATTCCACCAGCCGGTGAAGTTCTCCGCCCAAGAAGTCGAGCCCAGTGCTCCCTCAGCCGCGACCTGGCTTTTCGGCGCCCTCCATGTTTGAGAGCCATTCTTCGGACCGTCTCGCGGTTGTACACGGCCTTGTGCCCCGTCACCTTGGTGAACGTCGCGACGAGGTGCTCCCAGTCGACCCACTCGCTCGCGATCTCCAAGTTCTTTCCGGACGTCTCGGCACGGTGGTCGAACGTGTACCGAGCGAAGAAGCCGATGTCCGCAAGCGCAACCATGGGCATGTGCCCGTCGCCGATGGGGGCGTTGAACACGAATGTGCCGTCCTCGCGCTGGACGGGGCCCAGCATACCCTGAGAGAATAAGTCGTCGTGAGTGCGTTTCCCAAAGTTCGGGCACGGTTTCACCACCCACAATGTGCAGCATATCCATGTAGGGCCCGGAGGTCACCACCGACCAGGAAAGGTCTGTGTCGCTGACCACAGATGGTTGCTGGGCGAGCCACTCGGCAACGCGGCCCTTTGCGTCGTAGTGTTCACACCTATACTTCTGGTCGTACCCTCCTTTCTGCACCATGATTCAGTACTCGAGCGTGAAATACGACGAGTCGCCAGAACTCACCTTCAAATTGTAGTCTAGGCTACTCCAAATGTAGTGGCGCAAAGACTTTGTCTGCTTCGCGAGCTCAAAGATGCGCAACCCGGCGTAGATCTCGCGTTGCTCGCCGACGGTAAAACCATCGATGTTGATCCAAGCGCCGTACGCGCCATCCAGTGCTGCAGCCACGGATGCTAGATCACTTGTGTCACCTGTACAAACTCCCTTGAGCCTGGTATTCACCCATGCCAATACATGACCTACCCCTAAAGACTTGAACGCCTTGCTCGCGCAAACTGAGCGCATACTGGCTCTCGGGGTCACGTGAGAGCGCCCGGACAGCATAAGGTGACGGGGTGCCGTCTTCCGAGGGTGAGAGCAAGCTGTTGACCACTGCGCGGCCCTGAGCACCTGTCGCTCCAAGTACGAGTATGAGTTTTGACATCTTTGCTTTGTTGGCTCTATGCTGGTCGTCGTACTCATCTTATACCTGCTCGTTCTAACCTCGGTGTAGCCCGAGCGCGCAAGCTTAGTCAAAGGAGAGGGTCCCCGAAGCCGAAGGCCGAGGAGAAGGATATCGGGTCGAGTTCATAGCCGGTTCGGGTTAGTGATACATATGCCCGTTCATTAGTTCGCTCCCCGCTACAAGTCCAGCTCGCCGATCGCAAGTACTTCCTACCTTCCTTCAGGGGATAATGACAAAGGGCGCCTTCAGGGGTTCTGCAGCGTATTTGATGTAGTAAAGCCAGATTCAGCCGCAGATAACGCAAAAGTGATCTCACTCTGGATCACCGGCGTCCGACTAGAAGTGTCCTATCATTACTTGTCAGCGGCCAGAGCCTCTGACCGAGACAGTAAGCGAGGTTATATTTTGCTTCTCTTCTCGTGCTCCTAAATACAAACTAGTGGCGCGTGAACAGATCACTCGCTCATTGCTTTCACTTTGTGCAGCCAAAGTGGACCTGCAGTCACCAGCATTGAGATTAGGATGTGCCCGCAAAAAGGGGCTCGGAGCTGACCAACTGGATCGTGGTGATCATGGAAGACCGTCGTCCAGATTCCAAGAACACCATAAGACGATCGCACCCCACCGACCTGGACGCCATCGCAACTAGGATGTAATCAATCAGGCTAATTTTCAAATTAGATAGAAGTATGATACCTCCAGATTGTCTGCCCACCCTTCCCGCACACCTGTAAAATTGTGGGCAACCGATTGTGCACAGATACGCAAACGCACCCATTTCCAACGGAGATGCTCGTCCGGCGTCATCTCTGTGCGGCCAAACATTGTCTGCCCGTCGCGTACTTCACCCGCGAAGAATAAGCGTGGCCGGGTGGGATGCTCGGGATCTTCTTCGAACCCAATGACGCGGAAGTACACAGGGAGCACGCGAAACGTGTCTCTGAACCTTAGGTCCTGGAACATCGATATGTCGAGCGGCGCCCGGCCATCCAGCTGTGTGAACCATGTCAATCAGCAGCCAAATTTACGGTGAATTCGGGCGACACCTACGGCATAGTTATTAAACTCTACGCAATTAATGTCTGCTCTGCGGAAAGAGGGAAGGTACTCACGTAAAAGCTCACGATGGTCAATAAAACAAAACGAGTAGTGCCATAGACCCTCAATGCCCGCCCAGTCGTGCGTCTTCTTGAGGTCCAGTCCCGGTGGGATGATGCTCTGACAATACGGCATGTTCATCGGGATAAGCGGGAATACGAATAGCTCAGTTTCGCGCAAGTCGATGAGGTGCATCGCGACCGCGCGGTGGATTGCGTGGAGGTGCACCCAGTTGACACTGCCGCTGCCATCGGGGAAATACGGCCCGAAGCTACTTTCAAAACAGTAATTGCGCAAGTCATAGACGAATGCGCGGGCAGCGGCTTTATCTATGCTCCTCGCGTCGCTTGGTGTAAGCCCGAGGTGTACTAGGAGGTATGCGCGCAGTTGGGCCTCCGTCTGGGATAATGGAAGGGACCCGTCGTTGAGGAGGGTACCATCGCGAAGCTTCGTGACGAGCCAGACCAGGTTTTCCGAAAGTGTTTTCTCGCAGAAGGAGGGTGCGGGTGCGGCCCCACGAAGCATGGCAATCAATGTGCGCAAGATGGTCTCGCGCTCACCTGGCCGGCATTTGAACGGATCTTTGAGAACTGTTCGTGCGCGGATGATAGCCTGTAGTGAACCCTTCCAGTCGATGCTCTCTATCGGGACGCGTTCAAGACGAGGAGTGAGGGCAAGTCGAGGGTCATCGAAGGGCTGCGCAAGGTAAAGCTCGCGCCAAAGGTGGTTATCCCTCGGGTGGTAAACAAGATTGTTGTATTGTCTGGATGTCTGGGAGAAGGACGCGACATAGAGTGGATCGAGAAAAGTAAGAGCACGCTCGATAATCTCTTGTGGTATCAAGGCGAGAGTGATAGGCATGGATGGGCGACAGAGAGAGGGAAGGACTATAAAAATAGCATCAGTGAGTGAACAAGGTGCCTTATAAAAACGAAAGGTGAGACATAGTGATCGAGGCTCAGATCTCAGACCTCAACGAATTGGATAAACAGACAATACCTCCGAAGCGGGAACTCTCAAGGGAACTCTTTGACTTCGATGATAAGTCCAACGCACTCGATCCTTTTACACTACGACACACATAATGCTGCGTACAGGCCGTTCGAGAATCGATGCAGTTGACATGTGGCATGTAGTACAACCAAAACTGAATCGGCCAATCGCATAGTGGGGGGCAGGTGGCGTAGTGGAGCCCCAAAAGGGTATTACAGTACTTTTTTTTTTTTTTTTGGAATAGCGATATATTAGGGAGCGAAGGATAGTAATTAGGTCCTACCTAACACGCTGATGTGAACCTCGGAGGCTCGAAAACAGGGAAAAATGCATTGACGCACACCCAGAGTGGGTAGTGTAACTGTGAGGATATCCTCTGGGTATGCGTGAGGTGGTATTCCTCGTGGTATATGCAGGGTGTGGATGAGGTGGTATTATAGAGATTTATGGCAGCGGGCAGCCGAATAGGTGAACGATGTATGAGCGTGGAGGATCAGAGGAGAGCGTATTGCTCCTCTGCTTACAAATATTATTCGTTGATAACCGTTTAACTATGATAATGCTACAATTATCTAATATTTCGGTCTAGCCAGCGTCCGTTCCGGGCTGAATCCCAACAGGTATTCCTCATGGTATATGAGGGGGGCGCCTGGTGTGGGAAAACCCGACCATGGTGGTGGTTGCGGTTCAACCCCCCCCCCCGGTATTACAGTACTGTAATTACTTTGGTGCTGAATCCCCCTGGAACGGACAGTCCGGCAAACCGAGGCTATTAATAGACTGACATATTAGATAATCATAATATTATCCGTGCGACGGACATTCCGTTTTAAGGTGTTGCGCGATACATTTTCGTTACGTTACAGTGGGTCACGGTGGCGTCGTCCCCTTACACGGCATCATCATCATGCATGGAACTTTCAAAGCTTTCAAAGATCTGGCTTCTTCTCATCGACCACAATTTCCAGGCCATTGGGCACCCTTTCCGGGTCGACTCTACTGGTGACGATTTCGTAGACGACTTGACGAAGAGGGTCAAGAAGGAGAAGCCACGAGCCCTCTCCCGCACCAACACCGACCCCTCTGATCTCACCGTGTGGAGATGCATGGACCCGACAACTTCTTTCGACGACAAAGACCTTGAGAATTTGGGGCGCCAAGTCAGCGAGGTCTTCTCCAGCAACTCAGTCGAAATGCTCGGCCATATGCGGGCGATAGCAGAACTAAACATCTCGAAGGAGATACTGTTTGTAACGTTCCCCAGTCAGCCTGGTACGTCACATATTCCTACTGCCGTCCGCTGCGTTCTCATATAGGCCATAGCCGTTGCGTTGAATGAAGTCGGAGACACCATCACGTCACAGGTGGACCAAGAATATGAATATTGCTTCCTCCAAGCGCACACTAAAGGCAAGTTCACGAAAGCAGACATCGAGTTAAATGATATAGTGGATGCGAACGTGGGCAAGGTTCCCGAATTTGTCGAAAAGTACAAACGGACGCTGGGTCGAAGGCGAAAGGTGGCTAATAATGTCCGTTGTTTTCGTATCTTATCATCTGTTCAACTTCTGATAAATGAGGCCAGATGCGCGGAGCAGTTGAAACGTTGGTTGGTTGCAGGGATTATTTCGATTCGACGGCGAATGTCTCCCAATCTGAGTTCGTTGGGCAAAGATGAGGTTCTCCACCTTGGCCAAATTTCGTCCTTATATAAGGCGAGACATTGGAGCACCCTGACGGATGGACAGACTAGACTGTTCACAGAACACGACGCAAACTGGCTCTTTTTTTACACCATCGCAAATCACATACATTCACTCAGTGCAGGTGATGAAACACCAAAAGTTACCGCAAAGCTGTGAGGGTCAGCGCATTTGTAATATCCTTTTGAGCTAACATCCTTTAACAGAGGCCAAGAATCGTGGCCATTCACGCTCGTCATCAAAGTCGACGGAGTCTATCACAAGTACAGACCTAAAAGCGACTTTCTCATATTGAAGTTTGATCTTCCACGGATGGCTGTGGAGGTCAACTCGAGTTCATCAGAAAGACCCGCCGTGGATCATCACCGCCTGATGCTTCAGGGAGCAAGCGTTGTTCGATTTGCGAACACCTTGGATACGTACAAGAACGAGAAGAATTTCGTTTTTGTGGCCATATTTATCAGTGGTGCCGGACAGGCAGACCGCTACGTCCTATATCAGAAAAAGGATTCCGATAACGTACGCCCGCATACTCTGTATCTCATTGAAAATGCGTGCAGAATCGCCGTAGGTTTATCGCGATAAGCGACCCTTTAGATTCACAGATCGAAAAAGCCGCGTTGCATTTGGACTCGAACTATACAATTTTTGTTCCGCATTGGTCGACGAGAGCGAGAACGGAGACACAGCAGCAAAGGTCAAGAAGTTCGCGGCCAGTGTCACAAAATTTATTAAGGATAACATCCTGACGGCGTTCACCGGCCCAAGCAAGCGCACTACCGGCGATGATGGGGAAAACCAATCTGGACGCAATGTTCGTCAGAAGGGTGGCGCAGCTGAACAGCTCGAAGTCTGCGGATATCAAGAAGTACCTGATATATTTGAGGCGGAACGCGGTACCTGGGAATTAATCTCCAAGGTACAAGATACTAGAAACCATTTCTCCGTCCATGACGCCGCACTGACTGTTGTCTCGCAGCTACCACCTCACGTCCGCACGGTGTATCGACGGAGCGACCCGAACAAGACAGAATTGATTGCAAAGCACCTTCGTGAGGGATCGAACGAGCTTGACATCCTCAAGTTCCTCCATACAATACGGCCGCAGTCTCCCCACATCATATCGCTGATCGAAACCATCCCTTCAACCACCGGGGGGTGGCTCATTCTACCGAAGCTGCACCCTATCCGCGACCAAGGATTCATGGACAGTGGCGGCGTTCGCGGTCGTGACCAGCTCGGCCAGGGCCTGATCGAGGGGCTCGGATATCTTCACGAGCACAGAATTGCACAGAGACGTCAAGCCCGACAACCTTGTCTGTGACGATTTTTTTCACCTGCAAATTATCGACTTCGATATCGCTATCGAAGTTCAGGATGAAAACACGGAAGTTTGCGAATATCGCGGCACCAGGGACTGGACGGCACCTGAAATGGGAGAGGAAGACGGTCCGACGCCGATGTATAGCCCCGTGAAGGCGGATAGATGGTCAGTGTGGGCGTGTTCTTCTGCGCCATATCCTGGTCGGGAAAGGAGACAACCGCCTTTCGAGGTTTGCTGAGCAGCTGATGTCGAGGGATCCCCAGCAGCGACCGTCGCTACTTGCACGGAACGAGTGGTCCGCCGTACCGTTGTCCGACAAGGCCAACGTACTTACAGTGAACAGGAAAGAGTCGCGACCTCGGCAATACGTCGATGAAGTCGATATGAAGCTGCCATATGCGAAGAGGCCCAGGGTTGCAGGTGATGAGCGAGGTGTCCAGCCAGAGCTGAACGGATCACAGCCATCCTGACGTCAGACCAGCGATACTCTACTGCTATGACTTATGATACTCAAAGTAACGCTGAAACACAATGTCTCGTGCTGTACTATATTCACTCTACTCTATTTGCCGGACGGCAAGTCGAAATTGATATCCGTTTTCCTACAACTTTTACACGGTGACTGGACGACAGGTCTCAGGCCGGATCTAGGGATCGTACTCCAGAATATAAACGGTGTAAGTCTCAACTCTAAACTCATGTAGTACGTGGTATATGGTTGAGTATCACATCCCACTCCGTCAGTCCGAATTTTCCTGGACTGGACAGGGCTTGGGAGAAAGCATGGCCTTGTGTTACATGATGTATCAGGTACTGTAGGTTGAGAAATTTCCCTACTGTAATGGACGCCTCTACTTATCGGGGTCTATACGGCCAGGAGGGTGGCAGTTTTTTTTCACTGAAAGACCGATTCCCGGCCCAACAAGACGCGGTGGGGTAGGACAACTAGCGGTTCACGCGCTCACCAGCGGCGCGTGCCGTACCCAACAACGCAGCCGCCATGGGCAAATGGGAGGGAGAAGACGAGGATGACGATGGGCCGTCGTACGTATCACCCGATTCGAACGCCCTTTCCCCCCTGATCATCGCGATCAGCGCAGAGCGACTGGGAGGCATCCTCCGAGGACGACGAGGTAAAGCCTGCAGCGACAGCAGCGGCGCCGCCCAAGAAGAAGGGGACGCTTAAACAAAAGCTTGCCGAGAAGGAGGCCGCGCGGCGGGCACAGCTCGCTGCGGGCAGCAGCGACGCGGATTACGACGAGGACGCGGTGCTCGACCCGCACGCGAAGGCGCAACTCGAGAAGGAGCGCGAGCTCGAGTCCGATCTCCACAACGCCACGGAGCTCTTCGGTTCCAGCACTCTCGGGTGCGTCACCGCTGTTTCGATCTCGTCGTTTTTGTTTTCTCACATATGCGCACAGGCTCCTCTGCCGATGCGGATCTCGACAATATCCTGAAATCGTCGCCCAGTTCCAAAGGGGGACTTCGTCGCGCTCTCGGAAGCCATCATCGCCCATATTGTGAAACGCCACCACGATAAGCCGCTGTACTCTACGTTCGTCGAACACCACGTGCGCGCCCTCGCCATGCCCCTGCGCGACGTCGACGTCCGCAAGGCCGCGAGCGGACTCACTACTCTTGCATGGGAAGTAGCGGGAGAAGAAAAGTGGGAAGAAGCCAAAAGCTGCCGCAAAGCCCGTCCTTGGCGCAAGCGAAGTTGGGAATAAGTAATTCGTCCTTTGCATTTGAGCTATATACGTTCGGCGCTGATCGATATTTTGTAGGCTGTGTGCGGCGAGGCGTTGGATGATATCGGGCCCAACGCAGACGATTTTATGAAGTGAACGAATGTAGCCCTGCTTTGCTTTGATAGTTTAATTGATTGGTCCAGTCACCGCAATCCATCCGAATCGCGGCATGGATTAGCTCGTGCGGTGTCCCGCCGGCACAAACAGCTATTGCTCTTCTTCATCATCACTGTCCTCCTCATCGTCCGCAACACCGATGACGCCCCCGGTGGTCCTTTCTCTCAGCTTGCGTCCCGCTTCCGCCAGCCTGGGCCCAAACACCTTGCGCGCACCAAAGTTCGCGCCGACATCCCAAATCTGCAATTTCGCTTTTGAGCCCACCGCGGCGAGCGCTAAAGGGTCGTCTGGAGACCAGACAGCCGAGAAGACCTCGCCCTGCAGGGTTCGGTTACAGCAGGTTCCATAACGATAGATACCCGTCATTTCGAATACATAGGCGGACTTCCGAAACGTAAGAGCGGGGTTCATAATTAAGTGAAGGAAAATATTATTTGGAAATAGGTTATTTTACAGAATTGGGGTTATAGAATAGTTATCTGCTTTTGCCATGCAGTGGGACTCCGGCGTGCAGTGCGGAGGGTCGTGCACCCATTCGCATGTTGCAAGACCTTGCAAGCTTAATCTCTTCTATTGGGAATGCACTGAACTTGAGTTGCTAAGGGCGCGTGAAAGTGCGGAGCATTGGAGAATGGTGAAAATGGTGCACAGAGCCCCTTGCAGAGCCCAACTGAGTCCTGAAAGAAATTTCTCCTTTTGCCGTTGTAAATACAATACATATGCAGATATTAAGGATCTATGGACGAGGCCGCAGTGCAAGGTCATGAAGCTATTGGAGTCTTTGGAGATGTAGCGCAGGCAGCAGGAAAGGCCTGAAAGGCCTGACCATCTGGGGGCGGCTGACAAAGCTACTGTGACGGTTGCCACATCATCACCGGACACCGTCTCGTCATCCAACAACCACCATGTCCACTTCATCCTCGATCTCCTCATATGTGCTGACTGTCTACTAGAATCATCATTACTCTCCCTCTTTCAAGTTCATAGATTAGCCAAATTTGACACTGGGTCTAAGGTGAGTTGTATTCTTTTTCCGGGCTGTATACATGCTTCCTTATATCTGCGCGCCAAACCAATGTCCTCGGTCTTCAGCTTCGGGTTCCCGCTACACGTCCCTCCCTCATCGGCCTCATCGCCTTTCAAACGCGCTGGCCATGCCGCCCTTTGTCGATCCACCATCGCCTCCTTCCCTTTTCCCCCACCAACTATTCCCTCAACACCCATCATAAAGACGCGCCTGACGACGAGCTGGGGTTCCCAGTGATCAAGATATGTCCTTTTTATTTTGTTTCTTTTCTCACTGTCTCGCCTCACCTGTCGAGTCCTCACCGCCTCGCCACGGCTGCCGCGTCCACCCTCCGCCATCGCCACCACCACGGCACGCAAGACCCATCACGACACACCCACTGCGCTGCGCTCCTCCCTTACCGCTATCGCTATTGCTTGACCACACGCAAGCACGTGGCAGCTGCGTCCACCCTTCACTAGTCCGCCACCCTGTCACGGCGCGCAAGACTTGTCATGACGCCACGTCACAGTGCTATCACAACATGGCCACCCAAGCGGCCATGACGCTGCATCCCATTGCAATGTCAACTCAACACAGTGCGCAATTCCCGCCACGATAAGTTGCAAATGACGGGCAGTGAGGCCACTACGGCGGGGGCAGCAAGACCTTGACGATAATCGTGACCACAACTGCGACAGAGCAACTATGACTGCAACCATGGCAATGCAAGGCGAACACGGATATGGCGGTTACGAGCCTTGGACAACCACGCGCTGACGACAACGGAGACAACGGAAGGCGATGGGACGTCGCTGGCCACAATATTGGCCCCCTTTTAGTACAGCTATGGGTTTGTTTCTCTTATCGAATACATGAGATTTCTATATTTTTTGTTGAGGTCAGTGCCTCACGCTCGCGTCTATCGTTAGTCTTGAAAATGATAATAAGTACGTTATATAAATTCATTATTTAATTACTACAATTAGTTTGTGTGGGAAGAAAACTCGGCATGGTCACCGAAATACTTATTCAAATGCCGCCTATGTGTGAAAAATGGTTGCTAGGTATCTATCGATATGGAACCTGCTGTAGCACAACACTGGTATCAATCACACGTCGCGCTCACCAGTCCGAGATCGCGGCCTGCGACAAGGCTGACCTGCCTCTTCGTACCATCTTCGTGCTCCTGGACGTTCCCTATTTTCACCATTTTGTCCGTCCCTGCCGTAGCAAGGCAACCGCGGATGTGCGCATTCACGTCCAACGCACACGCTGCGCCGTCAATGCATCATGCGCCGGGATCGTGAAACAGATAGTCACGCTGGACACCCCCATTGCCGGGACCGGCACCAGTGAGAATGCATTCTCAGGTGCCGCGAGCGACCATTTCGCCGCCGGACAGGCTCTTAGCAGTCAGACTGCGCGCCTGGCGAAAATTTTGATACCGGAATTGGCACACTTGATCTGAGCGCTGAGATACACACGCGTAATTCGTGGCAGAGAGCTTGGCAGAAAACACACGGTGTAAAGTGAAGCAAATGCTAACACTCGCATCCGAAGACACGATTACATGGCGACGGAAGTACTGAGGAAAAAGATCACATAGAACTAGAGTAAAAGGAACCAGGGGAAAAGCCCTAATAAAACGATACGCGGACTTCCAGAGGAAAGGTTTTTGGTGGCACCCCGATACTGTAGTGCATCACTTTTCGACCTTCCGCCTTCGAGCCTCGTGGTCTGCACCAGCGCGATAGAGATAGAGCTTTCTAGGTAACCTAGTTAATGGCTCGTACTATCCTCTGCGGTGCTATCCCATAAGTTGCTGTCGAAAAAAAAGAAACAAAAGCTGCAGTCGCTCGACCGCGGTCCTCGCTTTACTTCTAAGGATACTTTTTCTCTTGCTTATATACTTCGTAGCTCCGCCCCAGCGGTTTCTTCCACAACGTTGAGGTCAGTAGCTTTACTTTACTCTTCGTTGTCGTCTTTACAGTGTATCGTCGCGCTCTCAGGTGGTTACCCAATTGGTCGACCATTATCCCAAACCCCGGCGCGTTCCCTACACTAGTACAAGTGATGGCAGATACGACTACGACACCACAAATCGCTGGCCCAGGCAAAGACTTATACTGGCACGGAGCGGTACGGTGGGCAGTTTTGGGGATGAATGGCTTCCCTGTACTGTTCCCTGATTTGCTCTCCTCTTGTGTTGTAGGTCGACCAGGCCGAAATTGCGAGGTGGGGCCTCATCCGAGTCTGATTCCAGTTACAATATGAAACCTGCTGTATCGGCAGTAGGCAGATGGGGCTTGTCTCCGCTTATCTAGGTTAGATGCCATGCACAATGGCATCAAGAATTATCTCGATGGCAAGCTCTTCCTCGCGCCCCTTATGATGACCCTCTCACGATATTGGATATTGGGTACGCATCTATCCATCACTCCAACTACGATGCCTTCACGTTGTTGTTGGTCTTGATTCGAAAATTCCCTTCCTAGGACCGGCTCCGGAATCTGGTGCGCTTTGCCTCTTTCGTTTTGGTATCGTGCGCGTATATGACGGCAGAGATCACAGGGCGATCGAGTGCGCAGAATACTTCCCAGGTGCTAAAGTGACTGCGGTTGACATCAGTCCAATGTTGCCTCGGTTCGTCCTTCGTGGTCTCTCTCAAGGGAGCACCGCCAACCCATCCCAGCCCGGTCCCCTCCAACTTTCAATTCCAACAACTCGACGTTCTAACGGACCCCCTACCGTGGGCGGCCGGTTCCTTAGACGTCGTCCATGTTCGCTTTCTCCTCATACACGTGCGTTCGTCTGCGTGCGGTTCTTCGGCGCCGGGATTCCTGATGCACACGCTGCTAAGAATAGCTTCCCGAACCACGGCGCGTCCTCGAGCGTATCGCTAAGCTCGTCAAGCCCGGCGGCTGGCTCCTGATAGAGGAGGTATCGGTGAGTGGGGAGATCCAAGGCGACGCACGCGCCGTTCGAACGGGGTTCGAGTTAGTGTGCAAGCTCTGGGAGTCTAACGGTCAGGTACCGGCCGTCGGCAGCAAACTCCAGTCGTGGCTGCGGCAGACCGGCACGTTCAGCGAGGTCAACGTCCACGAAGCTGTCACCACCGTCGGTTCTCATATTTCCCCAGGTACGCGGGCCCCAACTCGCCCCTACCCCGAATGATGCTCATGGGGAAGATTAGATCCCAAACTAGGTGGGCTTGGCTTGACGTTCAAGAATTCGTGGCGTAGCGCTTTCTCTGGAAAGACACATCCTAAACTACTCGCACTGGGCTTTACACCCGAGTTCAAGGAGCGGCTTGTTGAAAAATTCGACACGTTGGAATGGCGATTTGACATTCCATTGTCTTGTGTTTCGGCGCGCAGATCGGTTTGAAGGTTTCATTTGGGTCTCCAAGACTCAACTCTGGCCAGTCGCTCAACTGAAACCGTGCATGATCGATCAGTTGTAGTGTGAAGACGATGTACAATAGTTGTTATCCAAATGAAAGCATAGGAACATGAGGAACATGTGTACAGATCAGAGCAACTAGTACAGAGCGATTCGAGGCACAGAGAATCCGAGAATCTGGTATCATCTGAGGGACTATAGTGTCTGCAGTTTGTCAATGAGGATCGCCCACTCGACAACAGTGACGCCCTTCTTCAGGGCTTCTTCTTTTACCTCGCGGTCACGCGTCTCCTCACGCATTCGTGCGAGCGCCGTCATGTGCTCGGAACGCCGGACACCGAGTTCTTCCAGAATGGGTAAGAGATGTAAAAGAGAGGGTTGGCAAGAGGAGAGAACGGATTCAATCTGGGCGGATGACGTGACTCTGGTATGGGAAGTGGCTTCGGAGATAGATGCACTATATTCGGTCACTTTAGGAGCCACTGAGGGGGAAGGTGGCACGCGGCGCTGGGGTTTTTGTGGGGTCGACGGCTGGGGGGTGGTATTGACGGCTGGGGCACTGGCGAGCGGTGTCGTGGACCTGCCCGACACGCTGCGCTGCAAAGTCGAAACCTGGCTCTATATAATGATACGGTATTCTCAGTACCCGATCTGTAAAAGAAGATCTCTGGAGCACATGCCTCGGTTAAATCAGCGGATTCCCTGCTCCGGTGCCCCTTGCTCCTCGCGCTCCCCGTCGCCTGCGCGACAGAGTCGACGCGCCGCCGCCGCCCGGCGTGACTATCCAGATCACTGCGGATGTCGCCATCACCGTCTCCAGCCTCGCTCGAACTCTTCGCAACGTCCTCGCGCCAGACCGAGATCGTGCGCTCGGGCCCATCCTCGAGCACTTTTTTCTCCACGAGATCATTCCGTCCCGCCGCGGGGCCCTTCCCCGGCGGGAAGGAGGGCAACGGCAACGGCACCGCGGCCGCGGGTGGATAATTCCCCGAACCGAGGCTGCGGCGCGCGGAGCGATCGCCTGCGACGCTGCGCGCTTTACCGTGGCCGAGGCCCTTGC
This sequence comes from Lactarius sanguifluus, assembly GCA_021527775.1. NCBI lineage: Eukaryota > Fungi > Basidiomycota > Agaricomycetes > Russulales > Russulaceae > Lactarius > Lactarius sanguifluus. Next base: position 80,902 of record JAKEYF010000131.1, on the reverse strand, counting down.
TGTGCGGCATGAGGCCATCCCCTCCTCCCGCTGAGCGCAGGTCCGGCCCAGCGAAACTGTGCGAGGGGCTGGCGGGTCTTCTCTGCCGTAAGGGGCTCACCGGGTTGCGGGTGGGAGATAAGGGCACCGGAGCATGGATCGGCAGTGGTCGCTCGAGGGCAGCGGTGGCGGCAACGGTCACGGCGTCGTAGTCGATGCCTAGCGCCGAATTCCCCGCGTCATCGTATATGGTCGCGCTGCCGCGCGTGACAGTTATTGCGTCGAAATCGTCGGGGAGTGGTGCAGTCGTGGGCGGTGGGTGTGGGCGGCGAACGAGCCGCTTCCCCGTACCTTCGCGGTTTGGCACAAGGTAAAGTGGAGCCTCTGTTCGAAATAGATAAAAAGGCGCTCAATTCGAGACATACGACGGAAAAAACGCACCACTTGCACCGTCGTTCAAGTTGTACATCAGAGGCGTGTAATGCACGTGATCATGGATGTGCTGTCTTATCGGACGCAAAATAAACATAGCTATGTCCTCTTGGACGCTCCCCCGAACCACAAAAGGCAAAGCAAACCTATTCCAGCAATGAATATACTTACGTCTCAATTGCTGGTTAACGTCGTTTTGGCTACAGTACTCCCTTTTTTTTGGTTTATCCGCTTCTCTTCGCTCCGCGGCCCCGTTTAAGCTCCTGCCCCGTTCCAAGCTGGGCGACTGGCCCGAGTGGTGCTGGTCACTCCTGTCTTGGCTGTGATGACGCAATTAAACTTTCTTATCTTTATCTTCCCTGTAAGTTATTTTCGCCTCGCCTCGCTCTCAGTATCTGAGACTCTGGACTTTGAAGATCTGAAGGGCCATGTTTATATATAAACGTGAAACGCAGCCTCGCCGCTGTACAACCATATCTTCATCTATCGCGGTCTGCTGGGCCGACCTTGTCGTTTTATGTACGTGCCACTAGACGTCGGCTATCTTTTTTTTTTCGTTCATATTCACGAATTCGGCAACTTCCTAGCCATTGTACTCCTCGTGCTCGTGTATATTTTTATAGGCGTCCCGTTGACCGCGCGCCTGTGTAAAATGTTCAAGGGAAGTCGTCGATGCGGCTACTCCCGACCATCGAGCACCAGCAGCTCGATGCACCACACGTCAACCCGACGAAGCTACAGTATCATGTCTCCACGTCGAGTGGGCTCGGAAGAGACGTTGTTCGACGGGCTAGTGGATGTTGGCAACGATAAGGTGGATGGTAGCCTTTCTTTACTTTCTTCTCAGACCTAAGCGAGGGCTCATTGATGTACCATTTAAGACTGCGCTAGTACATGACCCCTTCCTTGTGGTCCAGCCTTCAGCTGAACGACTCGGTACTTGGTCAAACAAGGCTTGGTTGAAGAAACAGCGTTACCTCTACCCGTGCACAGTGCCCATGATATTCAAGTATGCTCCTCGTTCTCCATGTTACCTTACTAGAAGCCCTGATTCCACGATAGGGTCCGCAATCCCCGTGTGAGGAAACACTGCCACAAGTGAGACCGCTAAGTAACACTGGTACTAGACCTGCCATCCCGCCGCTTCCGAGACCAAAAGGCCGCCGCACTACATCTGTGGACCCCCTGATCTTCTCCCCGAGTGGGACAAAGACTTTTGACTGAGCAAGCCAAGGAAACAGGCGTGACAGAACGAGGTGTAGTTGTGGTCTCCTTGCCACCACCAGCGTATACGCCCTATCCCCCTGTCGGACAAGGGAGGCGTGCGGGCTCGTTGTGATCATGGACTATGAGGTCATAAACTAAACGCCTGTCGAATTTGATTTATTGTTATTCTCGTTTTCCGGATCCTGGTCCGAGTCTGGCCGAACTGACCCTCAGAATGCTCCGGAATGCCATCAGCTGGCAGCGTGAGTTTGGTGCATGGTTTCTGCCCAGAAGTCTGGGGGACTGAAGCTGAAGCGCTGAAGACCAGACGACCGACGTGTATTGCACAGTTAAAGACGATGCGCTGCTGTTTGATGGAGATGGCCTAGATGGGAGACACCGCGGACGAGTAGCGATGGTTTATTATTTGGGTGACATGTCCGTATCTCCGAATTTGCATGTAGTCCCCTCGTTGTCCGTGCCCAGTCCATCCCGATGCCATATCATACGAGGAACTTGCATCCCGACTCCCACCATCCTCCATTCCCCCCATAATGCTCCGTCGCTCCCTTCTTTCCCGCAAAGCCCTTGCCTACGCTTCTGCTGGCACCATTGTGGTCACCGGGGGTGGTTATTATTTCCTCAACTCCGGCCCCGCATACCCCGCCTCCACGAGGGAGTCACGCAAGCCACCACCACCCTGGCTCCCACCCACACGTGAACAGAACCTCAATGTCCTCAAAGCCTCTGGATCAGGTGATGAAGACTCTAAGCTCGACATTTTGATCGTTGGTGGGGGCGCAACAGGTGCCTGGCGTTGCCGTCGACGCAGCTAGTCGGGGACTCAAGGTGGCGCTTGTTGAGAGAGACGACTTCAGTTCCGGTGTGGCTCTGCCCATTTGTTCCCCATATAATTACTGGGGCTAACCCGCATCGGAATCATCACAGGGACCTCCTCCAAATCGACCAAGCTCGTTCATGGCGGTGTTCGCTACCTCCAAAAAGCCGTAATGGAGCTCGATTACGAGCAGTACAAGCTTGTCAGAGAAGCCCTTCATGAGCGTCGCATTTTCCTGCAGACCGCGCCTTACCTATCACATATGCTCCCCATAATGTTGCCAATCTACAAGTGAGTTGTGCATCGCCTCTAACCTTTCTCTTTTTGTTCTGACACGTGTCCAAGGTATTGGCAAATACCATACTACTGGGCTGGTTGCAAGATGTACGATGTCCTGGCTGGAAAGGAAAACATGGAATCGTCGTATCTCATGAGCAAAGGGAAGGCACTCGAGACTTTTCCCATGTTGAAGAGCGACGGTCTTGTCGGCGCCTTGGTATATTATGACGGTGAAGGTCCTTTCTATACGCTATTACTCGTTGGCTAAACCCGTTTCTCTTGGAAAGGTCAACACAACGATGCGCGTATGAACATTGCGCTCGTAATGACCGCAGTCAAACTTGGGGCAACAGTCGCCAACAAGGTCGAAGTTATGCAACTTCTCAAAGATGCCGATGGTAAAATTGAGGGCGCCCGGGTGAGGGACAACCTGACTGGTGACGAGTGGGAAGTGAAAGCTAGGGTATCGTCTATTTCTCAGTCCATCACCTTCACGATTCTTACGCGCTTCTCAGGGTGTCGTCAACGCTACAGGGCCCTTCTCTGATTCCCTTCTGACGATGGACAACCCATCACACAAACCTATCGTGCAACCTTCCTCTGGGGTCCACATTACGCTTCCAAACTATTACTCCCCGCGCACCATGGGTCTCTTGGATCCTGCCACTTCGGATGGTCGAGTCATCTTTTTCTTACCCTGGGAGGGAAACACCATTGCTGGCACAACGGACTCGCCCGCTCCAGTCGAGAATGAGCCCCGCGCAGCAGAGGACGAGATACGCTGGGTGCTCGAAGAAGTGCGACGCTATCTGTCCCCCGATATCAAGGTCCGCCGCGGGGATGTTCTCAGTGCGTGGAGTGGTTTACGTCCCTTGGTCCGAAATCCCTCTGCTAGCAACACTGAGGCTCTTGTGCGCAATCACATGATTTACGTCTCGCCAAGCGGCCTCTTAACTATCGCCGGTGGAAAGTGGACTACGTACCGTGCTATGGCACAGGAGACGGTCGACGAGGCGGTCAAGGTATTCGGATTGGAGAGCAGGACCACGAATGAATGCGTGACGGAACAGGTGCGCCTCGTCGGGAGCGACGCATGGAACCGAAACATGTTTATCGGCCTGATCCAACGGGTATGTATGGGCAGCAGTTTTTAACTTTTCGATTCTAACGAAAAACGACTGCAGTATGGTGTCGACACCGAAGTTGCCAAGCATCTGTCGGATAACTACGGTGACCGCGCGTGGACAGTCCTCTCCCTTGCACAACCCACTGGTGAGGCTTGGCCGCTTTACGGCATCCGTCTGGCCTCGCAGTATCCCTGTGCGTAGTTCCCCTGTGCATTCTTCCACAGTGCGCTGACCGGGCCCTTACAGTCATCGAGGCGGAAGTGCGTTATGCAGTCCGCCACGAGTACGCATTGACGGCGACCGACGTGATCGCCCGGCGCATCCGGTTGTCCTTCCTCAACGCCCAGGCGGCATTCGAGGCGCTCCCGCGCGTCGTCGACATCATGGCCGAGGAGCTGAACTGGAGCACCGCGCACAAGCAGGAGGAGCTCGCGCGCACCACGCGTTTCCTCCAGAGCATGGGGACTCCCGCCTGGCGCCACGCTTCCCGTCCCCGCGCCGCTGTACCGCGGCTGGTGGGAGTGGGCCCGCACCAAGATCGACAGCATTGCTGGGGCGAAGAAGGCGTTGTCGACTAGCAACGGACGCGCACAGTTCGCGCCTGGTGAGGTCGACTCGCTGCGTGACGCGTTCGTCGAGCGCTCGCGCGACCCCACTGGGCAGGCTGGGCAAGGCCGCTATACACGAGCTGCTCCTTGCCCTCCCTGCTTATGCGAACGTGAGGACCAAGGACTTTGAATATGTCCTTGAGGAGACCGGCCTTGGTGGGAAGAAGGACATCGACGTGGACGAGTTTGTTGAGGTGCGTCGCGTCCCTGATTCTCGTCGTTGCGTGTGTGCTTGGTTGCTGACGTTATCGCGGGGCAGATCTGCGCGGAACTTAAAGAGGTCTCGGCCGCCCCCGTTACGAGGGCGATAATCAAGAACTTGAACCTGAGACGTGCGATTCCTGTTGAGAAGAGTGGCGGCGGTGTATGAGCAAACAATGCAGGACAGGAACTCTCGGTTGGGGGGAAATGGAAAGAGCTCTCTCAGCATCGGCGGTCCTTTGGTTACAAAACAAAAGTTGTGAATCACAAACGATGTCGCTCCCTAAGTGTAATTATTGACAAAGTAGATGTTTTAAAAAAGTTGGTTTATCGGTTCTTGCGCCTCGCTTCACATTTCCTACCTAGAAAGTACGTGCATATTGCTCGACTTCCTATTCACGGGTTCTGGGTGTGGCTCTAGGCAAAACGCCCGTGACATTAACATGCCAGAATTGAGTGGAGTCCTGCCCCGAACACCGAGACGGATAGAGTCTCTTTAAGACACTGTCTTACCTAATTGCTGTCGGGTGCTTGCATCCAATAAGTATGCAACAAGTCACACGTCAAGCAAGTCCGAGTCCGAGTTGGCCACGGCAGCAGGCCCGAGTGGTCCTGAATGTGTATACACAGTTATACATTATTCGAACTGTGATCGCAGTTGCAAGACAAGACTGCCTCAGCTATCCGTATTTATTACACATCACCCCCCTCCCCTTTTCACACGCCGTCATCAAGAGTGGCCGATGACGGCCGTGGGCTTGTAGGGTTCCTCGAGGTACTTGACCTCCGCGTCAGAGAGTTTGATATCGACCGCATCTGTACTCGACGCTGTCAGATACTACTTTTCGCTAGTTTCGGAGATGATCCTACCGATGAGCTCTTTCAGTTTATCGAGGGACGTGGTGCCAATTATCGGCGCCGAGACAACTGCACGCACAAGGGGTTGGGTCGTTAGCGCGTGGACGGATAAGTTTCTCCCCATGGAGGCTGAAACGAATGGAACCTACGGACTCTCTTTAGTCAGGGTCCACGCCAGAGAAATCTGTGCCATGCTCGTGCCACGTTTTTTGGCGATTTCTTCGACGCTTGCGGGGTTGGAGGGTCATCTCCCACTGTCATTGACGTGAGGGCTCCAGGCTCACCGTTTGACTACTTCCTGGTTGCTGGGCTCTTTGAGGTACGTGTCGTGCCAGCTATAGACCGATAAGCGTGAGTGATGACTGCCGGCCCTTTCGGTCTCGGTGAAAAGGATATCGCCCACTTGTCGTTATCGGCACGGACAGTGCGCTCTCCGAGGGGGTGTGTGAGGGCACCACGCGCAAGCGGAGACCACGGGATCGAACTGATGCCAAAGTGCTGGGAGAGAGAAAGAGTGGGGGCTGAGAACCGACTGCGCGAGTCCTACGCAATGCGGGGCCCTTTACCTTGAGCGTGGGCATCATTTCGCGCTCTTCCTCACGGTATATGAGGTTGTAGTGGTTCTGCATTGAGATGAAAGGCGTGAGGTGATTGTTGATCGCGTAATCTGGCGATGGGTGAATTAGTTCATCTTTGTAATAAAGATTGTCGCACTACTACTCACTCTGCATCTGGTGGACTGAACGAAGGGACTGATCTGACAGAGTACACGGGGACGAGGTTGGAACAGTATACATACATTGCCAGGCCCAGCACGAACTCATGCCGATGTAGCGGGCCCAACCCTTCTGGACAACGTCGTGAAGCGCTTGCATCTGCGGAGGCGAAGACGATGAGTAAACTAGCTCTTTGTCACGGCACATTGATCACTACGCACCACCTCCTCGACGGGGGTGTTGTAGTCGAAACGATGGCCTATCAGAACGCCCGCGTCAGATAGCGACCGATCCACGAAAAACGACGAACATTGCAGGACATCGATGTAGTCAAGCTGCAGGCGCTTCAGGCTGTGCTGGACCGAGTCAAAGATGTGCTTCCTGCTCTGACCATACTGGTTGACATAGCCAAGGTTGTCGACACTGTCGGAGAACAGCTGTTCCCCAGGCGAACGGGCAACAACATGGTGAAGCTGTAGAGTTGTAGTTTCAATTGGTGCGCATGGAGCCGAAGTGTTGCACGCAAACTTGGATCTCACAGACCTTGGTCATGACCACGATTTCCTCACGAGGCAGATTCAATTGTTTGATAGCCTTGCCAAGTATGACCTCCGAGAGGCCATTGGAATATACCTACCATGTCGTCAACTATACTGTAGTTGCACTGCACAGGGAATTTGTTCAAGTTGTTTTCCGCAGCTCACATCAGCCGTGTCAAAAGTCTGAATGCCGTTTTCGTAACTGAAAACCGTCGAAGCCCGAGCCCGAAATCAAATCGGAGAGGGCGTACGCAAATTTGATTTGCTCGATGCCCTCTGCCTCGCCAAGCACCCATTTCCGCCACTCAGGATTGCCGTATGACATGCATCCCAGAATGATTCTCGACACTTTTAGGCCTGATTTCCCGAGGCGAACTAATTCCCGTGGCCTCAAACCGGTGATCGCAGCGCTGGAAGCATAACTCACCGTAGGGGATGCGGCGGTTGACGCTGAGAGACATTTGGGGGTAAGTGCGGTTGATGCTGCATAAGAAAGAGTATATATCTGGCTCCACTCACAGGCTGGCATTAGCTCGGTACTACAAATCCCGAACGGACACACGTGGATGCAGGGCACATCTTGAGAAAATTCTGCGTATTCCTGTGTGAACAAATAGTATCTACGAGGTAAAAGAATGATAGCGACACGTCATTAGATCACAACTTCGTTTGCGCCTTCGCCCGTGCATTCCCAGGCTCGCGCCTGGCGTAGTCATCCTGCAATTTCCGGCGCAGTACCTTTCCGACTGGGGATCTCGGTATCTGAAACATGCCACGCCAATTAATCCCGCACCCCGGATGTACGGTACAAATTACCCACCTCGTCGACTATCTGTAGACCACCGCGTAACCACTTGTGCTTACTTAGCCGCGAGCGCGTCCACTCCTCGAGTGCTGCGAAAACAGCTTCGGCGCCCTGTTGTTTTCCAAGAGTCGAGAGTACAACCCATGCGCGCGGCACAAGTTCGTCTGACAAGCGTTTTCCCTTTATGCCGGCGACAGCAACATCAATGATGAGCTGAGAGGGATGCTCCAACATAACATCCTCAATCTCAGTGGGCGAGACTTGCTTCCCCGAGACCTTAAGGATATCCTGAGGCGAACTGTCAGTCAGTGAGAGTGCAAACGGAATGTGCATGCTCCTTACCTTTATCCTGTCTACGTAACTTTAAAGGAAGCCAATGTTTCAGCGCAGTGACTAGAAAGAGAAACGCAGAACATACAAGAATCGCTCTTGTTTGTCCACGTAGAAACGGTCGCCTGTATGTAGCCATCCGTCCACGAAAGTCTCTTTAGTCGCCCTTTCATTATTCAGGTAGCCTAACGCGAGGGTTGGCGCTCGCAACAAGAGCTCTCCGACTTCGTCGTAATCTGCGTCGCTGCCATCTTCGCGGAGGAGGCGGGCTTCTATGTAAGGGAGGAGAATGCCAGGTCATTCCGCGTATATCCTCAATGCGTCCTCCAAACATGCCTGGAACGGGACTGCAAATAGCCTGCCAACGTCTAGAGTGTTCGTGATTAGTGCCGTGAATGGTGGCTCCAAGAAAGGGGCGCATACGAGTTCAGGACATCCCGTATCCTGTCAAGCTGTGTGAGAAGGGGGCAAGCAGATAGAACGATATATAGGGACCTTCGATAAATTGCGGAGCGTTCTTTGTCTTCCGTTCGAAGGCAAGTGCGAAGCTCGGGGGATACATGTGCCGACCCCGCGGACGGAGAAATGAGGGAACCAAGGTTGACCTTCGCCAATTCTGGATCATGAAGCATTTGGTATGTCATAGATGGTGCCATCAAGAGGTGCGTGATTGTATACCTTAAAAGGAGACAGGGTCAGCTACGTAAAAGCGCAACAAGTAGGATGGTTACTGGGAGAATATCTTTACGATGTGATCCTGGGGTCCAACTTGAGGCTACGATGAACGTAGCTGGGGAGGCAAATAACCGGAAAACATGGGCATGGGCCCCCATCGCGTGGTACCACGGCACGACCGCCAAGTGAACAGGGATCTTCTCTGGAGTGGGAAAAGGTGGAGGCTATGGACTGTTAATCGCTGAAGGCCTTCGACCCGGGAAGCACTTCTTACCGCTCCTAATTTGAGGAGTTCTTCGAGTATGACAAACATCTGCGAAGCAGCGAACATCAAGTTCCGGTGCGAGATCATAACCGCTACATTTAAGTCAGAAATACAAATGAAAGCTGACAAGATTCATGCAACCTTTAGGGAGACCCGTAGTGCCACTGGAGAACACCAGATACGCCATGGTGTCATTCCGAACCGTTTGGGTAGGTACCCTCGGGATGCCACGGGATCTGACACCCTCGATCAAGCGTGGAAGGCTTACTTTCCCAGCGACACCTCCCTGGAGTATGAAGATTCTATCTTCCGGAAGGACCAACCTCTTTGGCGGCAGCGATCACGTGAGAGTACCTCGTACTCGCTCACGAATAAGGAGGTGACTACCGGTCGTCTTCAACAGCGCGGCGGTTTCATGGGGGGTGGAATGCGAAGGAAAGAGTGCCATCGGCACAGCAATCTTGAGCAGGGCAAATACGAGAACCGGGTATTCCTTGATCATGAAACGTAACGACAGTGAGGACGGCAAGCGGCCAGTGGCAGCTATTTTGAACACACCAGACAATTCTCACTCAGGATGCCGACTATTTCCGACTGCCCTGCAGTGAGGCCGAGACCGCCATCACTTGGGGACGACACAAGGGCCGTAGCAGCCTGCTCGAGACGATCGAGCACGAAACGAAGGCGCCTTCGTTCTCCAGTGACTGAGTCGATGTGAATGGTGTAGTTCGGCCAGGAGTTAAGTTCGGGACGACCCAGGAACCAGTCATAATAGTTGACCGTGGGAGTCGTCAATGGGAGCGAAATCCGCGAATGCTGGAACGGGTCCTTCACGTACGGCATTGGGCAAAGGCAAAGGGGGGAATTCGGTAGCTGCTTTTATTGAAGCTGGGCTCGAGTTAAAAACACCATGGCGCGATCAGGATTAAACTACAGCCATGATACGCTTCTGACTGGAAGCCATATTCAACCATGTCACCAAGTCGGCTATGTCGTCCGGCTTTCGGCTGTAATCCATACCCGGGCGCGGGTTGTTGCCAATTGGCAAAAACACGCGTTGGCCTCATGTGTGCCGCCCCAATGATTGCTTCCCACAAATTAACCCGGTTGCAATGTTGTTGGGGAACACAGTCCTCCGCTCCAAAAATGGTCTCCTAGCGGCCCGTGTTTGCATTACCCCTACTCGCTTAGCGGCTGCTGGGCAAAATGATGTGAGAACTCGGTGTACAACCATTTATTTCTCTGTCTTCTAGAACGGAACGTACAATAAATAGAGGCAATCGTGTACACATCACAGCTTTGCCTGCTCTCGGGCTCTCTTCTCCTCTCTGCTCTCGTGTGCATGTTGCAACTGACGGCGTAGTACTTTCCCGCATGGCAGTTTTGGTATCTAAGTTCACGGCAATTTCAGTTGTCTGCCACGACTGATAGAAGTATGCGAATCGCGATAGTACCTCATCAATCACTTCAAAGCCGCCATGTAACCAATGTTGGTCACTCAGCCTCCCACGAAGAAACTCCTCGATAGCTCCGAGTATACAATCAACACCTCTTCGCCTTTGCAGACTCGGAGAGTACGAGCCATGCTCGGGGCACGATACCGTCCGATTGGCATGCACCTCGTACGCCTGCGACCACACAGTCGACGACCTCCGGGTGCTCCCGGATGGTCTTCTCTATCTCCGACGGGCAGATGTGGACCCCGTGTATCTTGATGGTGTCCTTGTAGCAGGATTATTAGCGATACGCGAAGTAGGGTGCAGTCGCACCTCCTTACCTTTAGGCGGTCAGCGGAACTATGGGCAAATTCAGTTTGGTGTCATGCACGCGAGAGGGCAGTCTGAAAACTCACAAGATCCTCCTTTCCTCATCCGCAAAGAGCGTTTCACCAGTCTCCGGCCTAGCGTCGGGAGTGAAAGACTCCAAGTGGCTAGTAATCACGTCATTCGGATTCCCTACGGCCACATCCGAATCAAGAGGGAACAGCTCGCTTGCTTCACCGAAGTCCGCCTCGCTGCCGTCCTCGCGAGCGACGCGTGCGTTCGTACCAGGGAATAGAATACCGGTCGAACCGCGCTGACGCTCGGCGAGATCCTTAAACATTCCGGGAAATGGCTCGGCAATGGCGATCAGTGTCTGAACAACTCGCTCAGACATAGAGTGTTCTTGTGGACGATCGAACATGTCTTCAGAGAGGTCGTCTGCTGATCTAGTTGTCAGATTGGGCGCTTGAGCGGAAAGGAAAACGCGGCTACCTTCTGTTAGGAAGGGCAGATCTCCTACTCTGTGTTCGAATTTCTGGCTAAGATCGCCGCGTAACCGATTGGCGCCGATGCTCACGGACTCCAAGTCGTTGAGGTCGACTTTTGAGAATTCTGGATGATTGAGGAGTTGGTGCATTAATGGTGGTACCGTAACAATATGGTTGATTGTGTGTCTGACGCAATGTCGACAATGTGAACAAGCCACTGATCGAAGGCACTTACCGGAGGAGAGCCCTAATGACTAAGTCCACATTCCATTGAGGGAGGACGACGAGGGTCGTTGGAGTGACGAACAAGCGTAGGATAAATGCGTCTGCCCCCATCGTATGATAGAAGGGTAGAGCTGCGAGGCTAATAGGAATCTTACCCGACCAGCCACTCCGTCAGAATTTCGGTGGCGAATGTAGCAACTAAAGATATCTTACCGTACTCTCATTTGATGATTGACTCGTGCTTTCGACCTGCATTGTGGAGTGACATAAATTGCGATGCGAAATCAAGACCGCTGCGTGACATCAGTCTTAGTGGGGCAGAAACATGTAAAGACAAACCTTTGGAGAACCCGCTCGTCCCATTCGAGAACACCACGCAGGCGAGAGTGTCGCCGAGCACTGGTCGCGTTGGCACTTGTGGGAGCCCATGCACCTTCGCATAGTCGATCATGTCCGAGAGGCTAGTCTTTCCCTTGACGTGACCCCGAAGGATGAATACATGGTCCTCGGAGATCCCGGACGCCATTATGGCCTCAGAGGTGCTCGCATATCGCTTTGGACTAACGAATATGGTTCTAACTCTTTCCCGCTTGAGGAGGGCAGTAGTCTCAATTGCGGACAAGTGTGCAGGGATCAAGGCGACAGGCACGGTGATTTTCAGCAGAGCGAGAGCCAGAACGGGGTACTCCTAAGGACAAATCAGACACACCGGAGTAAGAAAGTGAGTGCAGTCCTTACCAAGCAATTCTCGCTCAAAATGCCGACGACTTCATTGCTTCCTGGTTCCATATCGAGGCCACCTTCGTCTGCTGCCAAAGTGAGTGCTGTTGCACAGTCCTCGATATTAGCAAGCGTTTCCCGGAATCGTCTTCTCCTTCCCGTCGTAGCATCGACGAACAGTGTGTAGTCAGGCCAAGACCTTAGTTCAGGTCTCCGGAAAAGAAAATCATAATAATTGATAGCAGGGCCAGCGGGATTTGGACTTCGCAGAGACTTGATATGCGGCATTATTAAACAAGTGATACTGTAAAGTATTCAGAAAATCGGACGGGGGGAATGTTAGGTGAACATAAGAAAGCGTTCTGTTGGTCGTTTTATGCATGACTTTGAGCGCAAGGAGAAAATTGTGGGTTTCTGGCAGCGATTGTCCGAGAACCCGTAAAACTGCTTCACCAAGGATTGACGACGCCACACCAATCAGATGTGATGAGCCAAAAATGGAAGATGGCCTTTTCGGACATAATCGATATCACATGGAGAATACTGGGTTTGGAGTGAGTTGACTTACGCCCGTAAGCCTCCATAAAACACAGTTCATTTTGGAGTGATCTCTTTTGTAGAATGATCTCGGCTTGGTAAACATCATAGCGATAGGATGTGGGACAAGATGTGGGAGGGGAGTGTTTTCCGACATGTTGAAACGGTGACTCAAGAGAAGACCGTCAAGTATCTGGATGGCGTGAAACCTCCGACGGTGTTGCGCGAGAGATGGGACTACAGTAAGCTTAGCGAAAGCGGCTATTGGTGGGTCCATCAATACAGCGCGGCTGCGGTGATCAAGCTCGATCAAGTCTCAAGAAAAAGGAATGGTTTGTGCTCCTTCCCAGTGACCGGCCCAATCATTACTATGAAAGGGTATGGGCCTAGTGGAGCGAGGTTCGATTAATGTCGACGGTGTGATGTGAGAACCATGCAGCAAGATGCTTCTGGAATCGACGAGATCTGTCCGGCGCCGTGCTTGTCAAGCAATCAATATACAGTAATCAATGCTTGATGCTCGGCCAACGGCCAAGCCACTGCCAGTGCCAGTGCTTACGCGTCCAATGCGTTGAATACAACATTCAACGTATATTCAACCGTCAACACTCTCGTCTCGCCTTCATGTCTACCGACATATGGGTCCTCTCGTACGAGCACCTCAAGGGTCGTCCAAGATCCGACGATGCACTCTCACTCCTCCAGAGGGTTGCCTCACGTGTCAAGCCCATTATGCGGTCGCATAGCTGGAGGCTCCCTGTCCTCGCTGAGTTCTTCCCTGACAGCCCGAACCTAATAGGTGCTTATTCCTGCAACCGCCGCGTTAGCATGGACTCATTTTGTGCTTCTAGGCTTGAGTGAGTCCATACGAACATTTACTGTTCGATGAGTCTCAATCCTGGCAGATATCAATATGGGAGAGAAGATCCTGCTTCGTCTGAGACCTGCCTGGGACCCTGACGCATTCTATTCCGAGGAAGATGTCATTCACACTATGCTCCATGAGGTAGTTATCCCAACTTATACCCGTGTGTGGCTGTCAGCGCTGAACTTTGTGTTGCTTATTAGCTCACGCACAACGTGCATGGACCACACGATCAGAACTTCTACGAGTTCTTGTCCCGTCTCGAAGAAGAGTACTACGAACTCAAGCGCAAAGGATATGCAAGCGAAGGATTCTTCACCAACGGGCGTCGATTGGGTGAAGGTATTCCACAGAATATTCCCGCGTATCTCGCTCGGCAGCGGGCACTCGAAGCTGCCGAGAAGAGGCGAAGAACCCATGTCACTACAGATGGTCCTGTCAGGTTAGGTGGAGGTAACCTCGCGAGCCTGGGCCTAACGCCACGCGAGCTGGCCGTTTTGGTGCGCAGAATTTCCTTTGCATACTGCAGTCTCAACGCATTCACCTACTACTGCAATCCAGGCCGCAGATATGAGAGCCGCTGACGAGAAGAAATGTGCGTCGGGAACGTTTGCCCAGCAGGAGGCCGAGAAGGCCGCGCGCGATAGTCATCACAACAACGCCATCGACCTCACCGGCGACTTCGACATTGACGACTTAGATGTTGGTGACGACGACATCGCGATAGTGAGCGATGACGGTCCGTCCACGCGCAGTCCGAATGCGTCGCGTCTCACGGACCCTTCGAGCTCCGGGCCAGTAACAACTCGGCGCGCCCCAGATATCAACGCGTCGACCAAGCCACAACCTCCACCTGTCAACAACGCGTCCCGGCCGGCTACTGGGTCGTCATGGACCTGTCCAACGTGCACACTTATCAACGGTTCGCACGCTCTACAGTGCGGTGCCTGCCTCGCTACGCGGCCTTATCAGGCTCCAGGTCCTGTGGCGATTGCAGGGTGGACCTGTGGCGTATGTGGCGAAGAAGGTATGGCGCACAACCTTTGGACCTGTAGGTTCTGCGGTTCCGTAAAGGCGGAGAGTACATTTGGGTGATTCATTTGGAACATTTTCGTTTGTCTTGAGACGAGTGTAGGGTGTCAGATTAATTAATCGTAACACGCTGATGGACGTTGTATCTACCCTCATATTTACCATATACATTAGGAGTGCAGTAGAATCTATAGGCTTTTTTAAATGGAGGAGCTAGTTGCCCCTTTGGCGTCAACCTGACTTAGACCATAAGGTATGGTCCCGATAGTAGTCTCCAAGGATACAGGGGAGAAGTCGCAGAAGGCTGACATTCATGACGGGACTCCGGCTGCTAAATTTTGCCATCCCAGTACACGGCCCCAGGACCTCCACATCCTCTCGACGACGCGCATCTTCTCCTCCCGATCTAGACTCGGGTCCTCCAGGTCCCCAACGTCCTCCAGGAAGCCCTCTCGGAGCCGGCTCCTCGGCGGCAGCCACGTCTCCGCGTACTGCCGGAGCGACGACACGGAGAGCAGCAGCAAGCCCGCGGTCAGGTGCGGGATCGCGCCTTTTCGGCCGCCGCTGTCGTCGTGCGTGTGCGTGTGCGGCTGCGTGATGAGGAGACGCTCGATGCGGCGTATGGCTAGCCATACGGCAGTGCGCCGCCGGTTGCCGCCCAAGTGCCCATGCCTCGACGCACCAGCGAAGAACCCGCGCAGATATCCGCCGGTGACGTACACGAAGGAAAGGGCCGGCGCGACACCGACAAAGGCAAATGTAAGTTCTTGGGACTTAAGCAGCTTGTCGATTCCCGCGAGCGCCTGGTCGACGTCGACCTGAGAGAAGAATATGTGGCGTAAGCAAACTACTTTCGAGGGGGAGGCGAACGTCGCACCTTAGCTTTTTGAACTTGGACGAAAAGAGAGCGCAGGAGGGTACCGGAAACTGCGGAGCGTACAGGGCTTTTGATGTCCTCCTCGTAGATTTGCAGAATAGGTGTGAGGTCACCAAGACGTAGCTTGTTGGAGAGGTCATCTAACTGCGCCGGGCTATAGCTCAGTTTGTCTCTGGCCAATGATAACGCCATACGCTCTAGCGACTACAGACAAATCAACGTCAGGAAGCGATCCCTACGACGCGCACGAAAGAATACCTGTAGGTCGGCGCCCATGCTCCCTTCCTGGACAATGATGCCGCCTTCTCCGCCGGTGCGAACCGTCTTTGCAATCTCGGTTAGGGGTTCTACCAGCCAACCCCGCCAGAACCCCTTCAAAGTTTCCCATGCGTCGGACGTTAGGGAAAACAACGTATCTTGGGACGCGCTGACGCGCTGGACAGCATACAGTATTAGCGGTGGCAATACCAGGAGACGCGGCCATATCCTGACGAATCTACTCGGACGGATAAGAGAATAGGTGCGCATGTTTTCTCGGTGCAGAGACATGTGTATAGGCACGACGCTGGAAGATGTGGCGGCTAGTGCATCCAGAAGGGACACGTCGAGCCCGAACTGTGCCGTGTCCACGTTCTGGCCGATCAACACCTGGCTTATCACCTGAAGAAACGCCGTGCGCTCGTTCAAGTCCTTTTGTAGTACACGGGAGAGGTCGTCGCGCTTGCTTGTAAGTTCGCCCAGGGCTTCGGCACGTTCGTTGCGGATTCGCTCGAGCTCCGAGCGTTTGGCGTGGATCTCGTGGCTCGCAAGTTGGACTGGTAAAGTGACGAAATGAACGAAATAGTGAGTAACGAGAGAGAAGGTGTGGCGTAGCATCCGGAAGGCCGACGCTATAATGTAAAAAGGGCTGGTCGATGTCGAACGAGGAGACAATGAGTATGGCGCAAGTGGCGGCGGTACAAGTCGGGGGTGGGTGTGAAGATGTGGGAATATGCGAGCAATAATTGAACCAGGGCGCCCCGTATCCCTGCTTAGAAGGCTACGTATTGACGAGGGCTTGAATGCCGAGATTGACAGAGATTGATTGTTGGAGTGCAGTATTCTGAGCACATCTCCAAAGAGACTGGTGATGCGGAGAGGTAGGGCTGAACAACACAGTTAGGCTCGGAAGTGATTCACATGAACGAGAGCATACTTTGGATCAGGTAGTGCACGACCCTCAATCGTGACCGTCCGAGGTCAGCCCACCAATCTGCCTCTGCCTCTGCTTCAATAGCCTCTGCGAGGAGGATGTCTAGAGCCTCCGTGTAAACGGCAGCGACCAGTCTACCGAGCACGGCATCTTTCCGAGCTTTCTCTTCACCGTCAACAGCGAATGCCCCCGTCGACTTATTGGCGCGCTCTTGTTCTTGCAAGTACTTGGTAGTGTCACGGGGAGAAAGAGATGAGAAGAGAACATCGAGTTCCGGCGACGGTACTGGGGATATTAATTTGCTCGTTATATGTGATATCGACATGACTATGCAGTTTCAACGAGTGACGTATACGTCGTCCCGCCAAGCAACCTGCCCAATCGTCCACCGGTCACCCCACATCACTCGCTTATGGTACGTTTTGCGCAGCTCACGAAACTCCTTCACAAAATCGTCCACTTCTTTGCCATTGGCGGGTGTTGCTGCTGTCTCAGATGACGCAGATCGTACAAAGGTCGATGCCAATGCCTCGGACAGGTCATCCTGTGCCGTCGTTGCATGTCGGAGTCGCATCAGGAGGAATTGCGGCGTGAATCGCTGTATTGCTTGTTAGTAGGTGTAGGTATTCAAGGACCGCAGGGTCCATGCGTAGCATACCTGATAGACCTCTCTCTGCTCGCGTTGCAGTTCTGCCCATCTAACCTCCAATGACTTGGCCTCGTCGAACGCGTCCTTTGTTTCCGAACGTAGCTTATATAGCTCCTCTTGCATACCCAGGTTCTGGTCTGGTCAACCTCCTTGCATGAGACCAGACGAAGCCATAGCATTCATTCAAAGCCAACTCACTCGCGATTGTCTCGTTCGCAAGTCTGAGTTCCGCCTGGTTTTGGTATAACTCCTTCACATTTGAAAGTGTATGAAAGATTGCTTGGAAATAGGCCGGGTCTGCAAGTATATCTTCCAAATCCTCGCGTCTAGACATACTATGTTATGAGTCATGGCAATCTCCATCATGGGTGTAAATGCACGTTAGATGAGACAGTTCAGGAAACTCGGTAGTCAGCGCTGTCTGAATCGACATGGTGCGGTGGAAGTACTGGTTGGGATCCGGGATCAAGCTCAAGCGCCACATCTCTACGGTCCGGGTAACATCGCTTACCCGTTCCATCATGTCCGTCGTCCTTCCGGGCGAGTTAATACAGTCGCAACACAAAAACTTGAAGCTTGGGCCAGGACTTCAGCAGTCCGGTGATCCGCAAGGAAGGGCTTCAATCGTTGTAACACGCGCTGGGACCTTGGAACAGAACACAAAAGGCAACAAGTTCTGGGTAGAGGGGAATTCGCGTCGCGTGCGTGCGTTCACCACTCGTCTATTGGGTAGACGTCTTATGTCTGAACAAAGTATGTGCCGGCGGTGCAAGAACCTGTGGTTGGCATTATTTGTGCCCGACAGGGTGAAGGTTGGAGAGTCGATATTGGTTCTGCCCATCAGGCGTCTCTTGACGGGCTCGCTTTTGAGGGCGCGAGCAGACGTAATCGACCGAATCTCAAGGTCAATTCGCTCGTATATGCCCGTGTTTCTCTCGCACATAAGGATATGGATCCTGAGCTCGAATGCTTTGACGCTCAGACGCGTAAAGCTGAAGGCTTTGGCGAGCTCAAAGAAGGCTTTTTGGTGCGCTGCAGTCTGAAAATGTCTCGAAAGTGCGTGCCATTGGTTGCTAGCTACCCTGGCTTACTAGAATCTCGCAGTCTCATAGATCCAAACTACTTTCTGTTACCTCTGCTTGGGTCACGCTTTCCTCTGGACGCAGCGGTTGGTATGAATGGGAGGGTCTGGGTTAGTGCTAAAGAGGTCAAGCAAACGATCGCTGCAACCCGATGTATTGAGGCGGCTGACCCAGATGGGGGTGGTATGGACCAAACTGCTATCAAGAAGTTCATTGGCACTCTCGATCTATAGTGTGCTCTGAATTCGAGGAGTCTCCTTGCATCTGGGAGAGGACGCAGAAGGTGAGGAAACAATGCAGTACAGTTTTATAAATACAAGTGTAATAAAGTCTATCCCTTATGTAGGCCACGTAAACAGATCATACAAAACGAAACCAATGCGTGATCAACTCACCAAAGCATAAACCGAGTACACAGGTCAGTCGTCGTCGGCGACGCGAGCCCGTTTACTGGGACGCCTTCCGCCTCCCGTCATGGCACTGCCCTCGTCATCACTTACTGTCCCAACACTTCGGCGACTGGCAGCAGCTCGCTTTTTCCGCTGATACTCCCGATCACGGTTCTTCTTAAGCTGTGCAGCTGTAAGCTCCGGTAACCGGGGTGCAGGTGGAAGGACGACAGTCGTAAGCCCTGAAATCGGTTGTTTGAAGTCTTCCGCTGTCGCAGCAGATTCTTCTCCTTCGCCTGACAGTTCCAAAGACTGCATATAGCTAGTACACATCAGAAGGTTCTAGTTCACGACGAGTACATGAGCCTTACCCTCTGATATGTCAAACTACTCGTTGAAAATAGTCTGTCTGCGTCACTTAACTCGTAGCGTTTCTTCGTCACCTGATTTTTCAAATATCCCTCGAATCCGTGGATAATGTTTCCTCCGCTGTGTGCTGACGTCTCCACGAGATACTGGCCCTCAAGAGCATGCATTTGGACCTCTATTTGAGCCTATAAAGCAATACGCGATAAACCTCCCGATAAATGCACCAAAACATGGATGAACATACCAATTGCTTATCTAGCGCACGCTTTTTCATCAGAGCTTGTATCAGTTCCTTTTTTTGCGTCATTATTCGGGTCTTCTCTTCCGCAGTAGGGGTGGGTCCTTCCGTAGCTGCCATGGATGAGCGAAGAAAACGCTACGAGGTACTACGACGCCAGACGCGATGCCGGAACCCGGGCCGCGATATCTGTATGTTCCCACGTGATCTATTATTAAGTAAGCAAGGACGCGCGTTCGAGCTCAAGAGCATCAGTGCCGGAGCAGCTATTTGCCACTACCTACCATGTCCGCCGTTCCTCCTGGAGAGCATCCAAATAACGACGACCAGAGGAATAAACCAGATACTGAATCAGCAGAGACCCCACAGCTCGAAGCCGCTGAAATGGATACCACACCCGACCAGCCCGTTGAGGAAACTTGGGACGATATTCCGGAGGAAATCATGGAGCTCGAGACGGAAGACATTTTGACGCGTATTCGCTTGATTGAAAATGATATCAAGGTGCGTCTTGGCTCTCTTGACAGTGTAAGTGGACTAAACTTCGAGACTAGGTCATGCGCTCCGAACAGTTGCGGTTAGGCCATGAGCAAAGTGTCATGAAGGAGAAAATCAGAGACAATAGTGAAAAGATAAAGCAGAACAAAGTACTTCCTTATCTCGTTGCAAATGTCGTTGAGGTGCGTACGCGTCTTGTCAGCGAATTGACTTTCTATGAAACCTTGCTTCGAAGATCTTAGACGTCGACCCCGAAGGCCAAGAGGATGGCGCGAACCAGGATCTTGACTCAATGCGCAAAGGGAAGACCGCAGTCATCAAGACGTCCACCCGGCAAACTGTTTTTCTCCCGCTCATCGGTCTTGTCCCACCGGAAGAGCTCGAGCCGCAAGACCTCATTGGCGTCAACAAAGACTCGTATCTTGTCCTCGACACACTTCCTGCAGAGTATGATTCGCGTGTGAAGGCAATGGAAGTGGACGAGCGACCAACTGAGACATACACAGATATTGGTGGATTGGAAAAGCAAATTGAGGAGTTGGTCGAAGCTATCGTTCTACCCATGGAGCAGGCTGACAAGTTTAAGACGCTTGGGATCAAGCCGCCAAAGGGTTGTCTGATGTACGGGCCTCCAGGTGAGCGGTGATTGCATACTATTTCCTGTCGCCGTGTTTATTCGATGAAGGGACGGGAAAAACCCTCCTTGCTCGCGCTTGTGCTGCACAGACAAACGCTTGCTACCTTAAATTAGCTGGTCCCTCATTGGTGCAGATGTTCATCGGTGATGGTGCTAAGCTTGTCCGCGATGCGTTCAAGCTTGCGAAGGAAAAGGCACCGGCCATCATTTTCATTGACGAGCTGGACGCAATAGGCACAAAGCGGTTTGACTCGGACAAGAGTGGCGACAGAGAAGTGCAACGCACTATGCTCGAGTTACTTAATCAGCTCGATGGCTTTAGCAGCGATGAGAGGATCAAGGTGCGTCCACTTACCCGTTCCTTCCACCACCTATTTAGATGTCATGCAGGTCATTGCCGCAACCAACCGTATTGACATCCTTGACCCTGCCCTTCTTCGTTCTGGACGGCTCGATCGCAAAATTGAGTTCCCACTGCCAGCGGAAACGGCCCGCGCACGAATTCTTGAGATTCACTCCCGCAAGATGACCATCGGCCCCGACGTCAACTTCGAGGAGCTTGCACGTAGCACCGATGAGTTCAACGGCGCCCAATTGAAGGCGGTATGCGTTGAAGCTGGCATGATAGCACTGCGTGAGGGCGCAACGAAGCTGGGGCACGAACATTTCATCAGCGGTATTGCGGAGGGTAAGTCGCATCGTTCGCTGCGCCTCTGGTGATGATATTGACGAATGGCTGGCCCAGTGCAAAGCAAAAAGAAGAACGACCTCATGTACTTTGCTTAGTGCCTGTCTAAATTACCTCTTTTATTATCCATCCCCAGCGCATATTGTACAATTGCAACTTCACTCGGTAGTCGGCCAGATTTTTCCGTCGGCATAAACTTGAGTATAATCTCTTTTGGCCAGGGTAACTGAGCGAAGTGGGACCTTTCCCTCTGCCACTTCATTTTGTAGACCTTGGCCAAACCCAAGCGAGAGCGTACATGACTCAGACCTCGGAGCCTCGGAAGTCAGCGCTAGTCAGCATTGGCTCGTCGCGTCACAGCGTGACACACGCAACGGCCTTTACATTAACTTGAAGCTCGAAGGCACAGAATATGTCAAGTGAACAGAGCTGGAAGAAATTCTTCGCAGAAGGCCTAGAACACTTTCGGTGTCAAGACATAGACAAGGCACTCGAGTCCTTTAACCAGGTAAGGAGCATTTCCCTCTACTTGGCTTGAATGAGTTCATGACCTCGTCCTCTTTCGCAGGCTATCAGTCTTGCCGACGGTACATCTTATGTGCTGTACGACTCTCGTGCGTTCGCCTATGAAAAGCAGAATCGCCTCAAAGATGCCCTGCGCGACGCGGAGAAGACCATCGACATTGCCCCCGAGCAGTGGCACGGCTACTTTCGTTCCGCTCGCCTCTTCGCCGCCCTTGGCCAAAGCGATGATGCGTTGCAGATGTGCTCATTGGCACTGGATCGCCTCGGTGATAACACAGAGCACGAAGCTCGTCGACGCGAGCTCACCGATCTGCGTCAGCATCTGGAAGCGCAAACCAAGTGCCCGGTCTCGGGTATGCCAGTCGAACTACTCTTGGCGATATTCCAACTTTCGAGAAACCCCGTCGTCATCTCTCACGTCTGCCATCAATGGCGCGAGATTGTACTTTCGCAGCCCACACTTTGGCGTTCCTTGGTTCTCACGGCACCCGCGGAGAAAGCCCTTCTCAAGGTCCCAGAATGGAACAAACGGTCCCAGGGGCGGATTGAAGAGCTCAGTATCCGCAAATCCCTCGTAGCCATCTTCCCGTCCAGGTCCGACACCAGGGAGCCGGAGGATCACGCGATCTACGTGGACCTTTTAGCCACGCTTCGGGAGCTGGACTGGACGGAAATCAAAGAATGCCATATGGAGGACGTGGGTGCAGAATCATTCTTCTCCACACTGAGTGACGGCACGACATTCCTCCACCAACACCTGGAAACTCTCACCATATCATGTGAGCGTCCCTATGGGGTCATCTTTGGACGTGGATACATCGAACTGCCATGGGAAAACCTGCGCGCTTTCAGCGTCATCAATGGGGGGTGTAACTGGGAACAGCTATCGACGTCTATGCGCCATCTTACATCCTTTGAGTACAAGCTCGAAAGTGCTCCTGGCATTTTCATAGGATTCCATTCGTTCTTGGAAGCCAATCCTGGCCTTGAAAAGCTCGTCATCGAAGCGGACATACCGGGCCGGCCCGTAGCCCCAGTCCCTCTGACGCTGCCCCACCTTCGTCATCTCGAGTTAACTGGAGTTGTCCCTTTTCGTGTTGAACGCTGGAAATTTCAGTCTTCCTTCACTGCAAATACTACGGATGACCAAGCTCAAAGGTGCGGCATCTATGTTGACCGAGTTTGTCAAGGACAAAGGTACCCACTTCACGGAACTCGTCGAACTCTCTGCAAGAATCCTGTGCTCTGGGGTCGGGAATACTCTCTGCGGTGTTTCTCCAAGCTCCTAAATTGGAGGTTTTAATTTGCACCGGCGACATTGTTAATGTCGCTGTGGAGTCCTTGACAAAAAGGCACTGTATGGCACTACTGAAGGACCCGGCATCCGAAGACCCCACGCTTATCCCTACGAAACTACCCATTCTGTGCCCTGCGCTCAGCATGCTAGACCTTTCTCAGTCCGCCGATTTGAAGACGGGCCCAGTCATGCGGATGGTCAAAGAGAGGATCGCTCTGGCAGGATCTTGGGATGGTGGGAGATACCAGCTACCTGGGGAGGATGGCGACCGAGGTATTTCGTGCATTCAGGCTCTCAAAGTCGATGAATGTCCCCACATCGAAGAAGATATGCTGCCTTGGTTTCAGAAGAACGTCCCAATGTTTAGCTGTTCTTACGAGGCGACATAGATGATGTCAACCCGGGCGTCTGCGTCTTCCCGTTTGCATATCCTGCCAGCTAGATCACAACTACCACTCCTTCCTCCTTATGCCCCCAGCAGACAACAGAACGCTCCGCTACATGTCCCTCATTTCACCGCCGCCAATTATGGTAGCTTCTTCCTAGCAGGTCAGCTCTGTACGCGCCTTCTTGTCATTGAAAAGCCCTCTGACTCCATTCCCAAGGGACATTATGTGCGACATGTTTCTTTCATGAAAGACTAGGAAGAGGCGATCTATCTCATAGTTTCCGTTTTCCGAAATAATAATACCGATCATAGTCAATGGGCGACCACCAACTTATCCGGGCGATAAGTGAATGCCACGGTACCTTCTCAGAAGTGTCGCCCGAATAACTTGCAAACTAGGAATAAGAGCCTTTTACAGACCCACTGGGCCAAGGGATGACAGCGGCGTTCATCGTTGATCACAGGTTGTCACGACCTTGGTCAGACCCGGTCGGCTGGTAAAGGGTCCCAGACCGACCATTTTTACGGCATGGCCAGTCCAAGGTCCGACCCCAGAAGCCACGTCGTTTTCAATCTTACTCTGGTGCACATTTGTTGGAGTTCGTAAAGTTATTTGGCTTTTTTTTGGACATTAGAACGAACCACTCCAGAATTATATTTGATTTAGTGGTTAGACCCTAGCGAGTGGCCAGAGACCGTGCGGTCTAAATTGACCGACCACCGACCACTCACTTGGTCGAAATTCTGTGCCAATCGCAAACATACACAAATTAAATTTATTTACGTAATATTCGGTGCTGCACTGCGCAACGCACGTTGTTCTTGTTGCGAACGTCTGTGCCCCTTGCGGATTGCACATCCGGTGAGACAAAAAACTCCTCCCCGGAAGTGATGCAGTGATGTCTGAAATATAGATCTCATAAGCAGCCCAGTATCTCCTCAATATTATTCATAGATAACAGTTTAACTAAGTTACTGTAATATAACGATTATATAATCATTGGAACTTTCTGGGCTGTATCCCGACAAGCATGCGCAATATGTCTACCCACAGCATAGACTGTGTCATGACTCATGTGTTCTACTTTATAAATTTCTGTCCTATCCCAGATATAGGCTAAGCTCCCTATAAATATATGGTGGGTGGATAGGATCTAGGACTGCAGAAAGTCATCCACATTTCAGCCGCGTTTCCAATCAAGATTCAAGACTGTCATCAAGTCACTAGTCACTAGTCACTAGTTACTGGGTACTCGTCCCAGGGCTAAATACCGTAAAAATTATGTACTAAACTTCCAGTGGCCGTACTTTCTATGACCGACACCCGACAGATAAAAGCCCAGCCAGAAGGACTGGAAACGGGAGTTGGAGAAGCAAAGCCGGGCAGTTCGTAAGTTTTACGCTACTAAGGGGCACGGATGTACAGTAGTTTCCAAATCCCGAGCCATAATAACTTTCTTCTGACTCTCTAAACGTACTGTACATCAGCATGTGTGTATACCTGATGCTGTATGGCTGCGCACCGTCAGTACGATCAGAGAAATTGGAGTAGAGTTCCAGTGGGTGACCTTCGAAGGCGTTGTGTGTGGTGCTCACCCCATGGAGCGCTGGCACTGTGAGCGCCGAAACGTACGTCGATGGTTGCTCTTGTTCACCAACAAACTGCGTACGAGAATTGCTGCGAAACCGGTAACAAGGTGGTAAAACATAATTGGAACCAGAGCAGGTACAACGTACATGGTGTAAAAGTATGAAAGAACATAAAGTTTCCCAATCACCGCCTGGAGAGTTGGATACCACATTAACCCCGGTCCCTAGGACGGTGGTGCACCTGTCAGCCGTGGTGGTGCCACGAGGAAAGCAAGAGCACAAAGAAACGCACCGGATACATATGGTACGTTACGCCGTATAATGTAGAAATACCAAGGGTGAAGACAGTTGGTGGGATAACCGATTGCCACACGATAACAATATGACGAGAGATCCACTTAACAAAGAAATCTTTGAGAAATACGGGGATACCGCCGACACGGGTACTGCAACACGCACCTGGACCGTGTGATCTACGTATATCTGCTTCCTTGACTGAGTGAGATAGTAGAACACTGAATGTCCATCCGAATAAGAGATGAAAGTTCCCAGGAACCAAATGCACGAGGCTCACAGATGCTACTAAGAATGACGTCCAGGACTAGTAAGAGGGGTGTGTTAGGTGCTTCGAAATATTTCCTGGACGGTGATTCAGCTCACTGGAAGTGAACGCGCTATACAAGATAACTGAGGGTCATGTCAGAAAGGGTCGCGAGAAGAAGAGGCTCCTTTCTCACAAGTCCAGACCACGAGCGGGCGGCTCGGCTGCCCCTCACCATATCTGGTTAAGAACAACTGGAGGGTGTCGAAAATGGCCAGCGCGACCGAACCCAGAAGAAGGAAAAGAAGCGGTATCTATATTGAGTTCAGCGCACCGTTCTCATCTCACTACGGCTGTCAAACTAACAATCAAATAGGCGTTCCTATTCAGGATCTGGTCCGTGTGGGTCATCAAGAGCCGTGGGAAGGAGGGAAAGCGCACACGATAACAGCGCCAAATGAGCAGCGATTGAATGGGAGTTGATGTGAGCACTGTCTGGAGGTGACATTCGTATGACGTCGATAATCACTCATGAGGGGTAACAAACAAGAATCATGTGGACCCTTTCAGTCCAAGTCCAGATTATCTAGGGTTTATATAGTTAGAATGATGCACGATAAGCGGTGACAATTCCACGCACCGGTTCCCCGTAGTGCTCAACGTAGATTCGCCAAATGGAGAGGAAGTATACGGCTGTTTGTACGCTTGGCGACGATGAGGGAAAAATATTAGAGGGGTGTAAGGAGTGTAAAAAGTGACCAAAAATGCCCACAATCCAATTGTTGTTATGAATACGGTCAGGACGGTGGTGAAGCGATGTTCAGTATGCCGTGGAAGAGACAGCCATGTCCCAAGCTGAGAGAAAACCATGCCAGTTCCGATCCCTTGAATGAGGAGGCCAACGATACCAGGGCCGAAAACGTTGACCCGACTTTGCGATCCGGAGGCATCCCATGGCGCGGTGGTAGGCAGGTCAGGCATGACAACCACTTGCAAAGGACACCCGTTCGGATGCACACGCCACTCACAAGGAAGGGAGAAAGTAAAGGACGATACACGGGAAACGTCACGCTATAAAAACCGACATGAAGAGGACAAGGGACGTTGCCGAGTCAGAGACAAATTAGGGTCATAGACTCAGGCTCGGACGTAGCGAACCACTAGCGAACCTGAGCAAGGGTCACTGCACCAAAGGGGGATACTCAGGCTGTACTGTTTCAGATCACTCATCTGGACCCGGACACTATTGACGCTTGGTCATGGCGTTGCTCTCGGCGCCTATAAAATTCTCGTCGGTTATTTGAGAAGAAGCTGTCCTTTTCCCACATCAATTTCCTCACTCACCTCCGGATCAATGCCACCAAATTTAATACACAATGTCTGGAACTACCCCTGAATGTACTCGAACTCTTTTTTTGTTGAGGTCTTGTGTTGCGAAGTTAGCAGTTAGCAAAAAGCTTCTCTGTTACGCTTGTCGATCAATGCCGTAGTACTATTGAGGTTAGTCTGGCTTTGATTTAAGTTTATTCCCAAGGGGCATGTGCGACATATTTGTTCCCCGGACGGGATGCGTCCCCATTGTTCCTTCTGTCATCACCAGTCCCTTTCAATTCTCGGCTCCCTCGAATCGCAGTTAGAGGTCGTGCAGATCGCCGCGCTCACAGTCGGATACGGAGGAGGTCGCCCTATTGTCGTGCGTCGTCGTATCTCTCCACTTTCACTCAGACATTTAGTTTCCGTTTCTCGTACCCGCTTAGACCCGTTCGTTTCTCTCGCCACACCCTTCGTCGTACCTACCTATCCCCCTCTACACCTCACTACACATTTGTCTTGGTTTCGGAACGCTTCGTCTACCGGCTCGCATGTATTTAACCTGACGCTCTTGACTCGTTAATGCATCATCTGATTTCGTCTCCTGTGACTCAGTTCGAAGTTACGCCCTATCGCGGGCACTCAAACCCGTCGCTGTCTCGGTCTTGCCGCCACCGAGGGCATTGTCTCTCATTTAGGTTCGTCTTCTCCGCTCTCGCTCTCGCTCCCGTTCTCCCACAGAACATCCTCATCAAGCAAGGTTTGAGGCGACGAAGTCGATCCCTAGTAATCTAGAGACTGGGAAGTCACCGGTCACCAGTCACCCACTGTAGGTCATCACCGCGTCACGCACGCATCACAGCGTGATGCTCGAGTTGCCTTCAGACCGTGGCCGTCAAAGTTGGCGCCAGGAAGCGTTCTAATATGTCAAGTACACCGAGCTGGAAGCAATTCCTCGCGGAAGGTATAAAACACTTCCGACGTAAAGACATAGACGAGGCAATCAAATCCTTCAACAAGGTAAAACGCATTTCGCACTTAGCTTGAACAAGTTCATCATCTCTTCATGCTTCCCAGGCAATCAGTCTCGCCAACGACAAATCTTATGTGCTATATGACTCTCGTGCATCCGCCTATGAAAAGAAGAACCTCCCCGAAGATGCCCTGCGCGACGCGAAGAAGACCATTGACATTGCCCCTAAGCAGTGGCACGGCTACTTTCGCTCTGCTCGCCTCTTTGCCGCCCTTGGCCAAACCGATGCTGCGTTGGAGATGTGTTCATTGGCACTGGAGCGCCTCAGTGGTGGCCCAAAGCACGAAGCTCGTCGGCGCGAGCTCACCAACCTGTGTCAGCATCTGGAAGCATCAACCAAATGCTCGGTCTCGAGTATGCCGGTCGAGCTACTCTTGACGATCTTCCAACTTTCGAGAAACCCTATCGTCATCTCTCACGTCTGCCATCAATGGCGTGAGATCGCGCTTTCACAGCCTACACTTTGGCGTTCCTTGGTTCTCGCGGCACCCGCGAAGAAGGCCCTTCGCAAGGTCCAAGAATGGTACAAACGGTCCTGTGGGCGGATTGAGGAGCTCGTTATCCGTAACTCACTCGCCACAACTATTTTCCCGTCCAGTGTTGACTGCAGGAACCCTGACGATCGCGCGAAGTACGCCGAACTTTTAGCCAGGCTTCGGCAGCTGGATTTGACGCAACTCAAAGAATGCCACATGGAGGAAGTGAATGCAGAATCGTTCTTCTCTGCACTGAGCGACGATACGAGATACGACCACCAACACTTGGAAACCCTCTCCATGGATCCTCGTCAGAACATCATTGGACGCCCTGAATACGCTGAACTAACGTGGAAAAGCCTGCGCGCTTTCAGCGTCATCAATGGGAGGTGCGACTGGGCGCGATTATCGACGTTCATGCGTCGTCTTACATCCTTTGAGTACAAGATGGAATACTCTATCAGCGTTTTCGGACAATTTCATTGAGTTCTTGCAAGCCAATCCTGGCCTTGAAAAGCTCGTCGTCGAAGCAGGCCTCATCTACCTGCATCATATCCCTGAGGCCCCAGCCTCGCTGACGTTAGCCCACCTTCGTCATCTCGAGTTAATTGGAGATATCCCTTTTCGTATCAAACACGGAAATTTTAGTCTTCCCTCGCTCCGAATACTACGCATGACCAAGCTCAGAAATGCGGAGGTTATGTTGGCCGAGCTTGTAGAGGACGAAGAGACCTTCGCGGAACTCGTCGAATTCACTGCAAGAGGCTGTTTCCTGGAGTCGCAAACCGTCACTTTAGTATTGTTCCAAGCTCCCAAATTGAAGATTTTGAACTGCAGTTGGCAGCGCTGTTAATGTCCTTGCGGAGTCTTTGACAAAGCCCTGTATGGCATTATTAAAGGACTCGGCATCCGAAGACCCCACGCTTGTTCCTACGAAACTACCCATTCTGTGCCCTGCGCTCAGCGTGCTAGACCTTTCTCAGTCTGATGTGAAGACCGACCCAATCATGCGGATGGTCAAAGAGAGGATCGCTCTGGCACGATCTCAGGACGGTGGGAAGTACCAGCTACCTGGGGAGCATGGTGATCGAGGCGTTTCGTGCATTCGGTCCCTCAATGTAGATGGATGCTCCCGTATTGAGGCAGAGATGCTGCCTTGGTTTCGCGAGAACGTGCCAATGTTTAGCTGTCATCGTCATTATAATTTGAGGGGAAGGAGATAGTAACGCCAATCCAGGTGTAATAGTATTATACATCCGTATCTTCCCGCCTTTCTGCCATATCAATTCGAACACAACTACCACCTCTTCCTCTTTATGCCCCCAGACAGACAAAACAGATCGCTCTGCTTCATGTTCCTCAGTTCACTGCTGGCAACTATGGGCGTCTTCCTAACAGGTCAGCGCTGTACGCACCTTCTATTCATCGAAGAGCCCTCTAACTTAATTCCCACCAAGGGGCGTGCGACGTATGTATGTTCCGGAAGAGACAATCTAATTTCGTGATCTTTGTTTTCCGAAAGGACAATAGTCAATAGACGACCGACTTACCCAAGCGATAAGTGAACTAGTGAACGCCACAGTACTTTCCTCAGAAGTGTCGCCCAGATAACTTGCAAATGCTGACTTCTGCTGCATCCGTCTCTTTTTTTTTTTGAACCGATGCTGCATCTGTCTCCTCAATAATTTTGGTAGCCTAGTTACAGTAGTGACCAATCCCGTGCAGCCGCAAGCGTAATCGGTAACCTTGAAGAGTTCGTCTAGAGATCGAGCGCAGTTACAGTAATGCGCGATGACCATTTGCTTCCCAGGCCGTCTCGCGTAAGTTACTCTCTAATTTACTTTAACATAATACATCTCTGTCCTGTCCCCCTGGATGTACCCACTAGTATGACAGTCGTACGTTTCAGACTTTTGACTCCGTAGTACAAATACCCTCGTACCTAGCACCTCGGACATCGCTCGTACAGGCACGATCCTGAGGTGAGCATACTTTACCACCCGTTTACCCTCCAGCACGCTTACGCCTAGTAGACTCTGTGTTCTATCTAGTTCGCCTCGCGCGCTGTTTCCGAGCTCCCGAAATCATCCATAACTTACACCCCACCTCTCGTCCGAGTAGCCACCGGGTCATCTACTGTCGAGTTCTCGCCAGGTGGAACGGCCATAGCCTCGTCCTCTCTTATATTGATCATGCACGGGCCGCTCAAGGTAGGTATCAAAGCCATCCCGGCCGGGAGTCGTGCGATCAATTCGAACGCTCCTCCCAGACATGCGGCTTCCTCGATCGAAGCGTCGTCGTGCGCAAGACAGGACTTACCCAAGGCGATATTGTCTCTAATCTGCAATCACACGGGTTGGTGAGCTTGGGCGGGGTACATAGGCATTGGGACGTACACAGAGAGAGGAAAGTGAATATAGTCCTGGAACAGGATTGCCGTCGCGTGTCGAAGGTCCGCCAGCCCCAATGTCTTGATATTGTGTCCGTCGATGAGTATGCCACTGCCCCCCTCCGTGGGGTCGTATATTCGAGCTGGAAGCTTGGAAATGGTGTTTCCGGACCCATTAGAGCCAAATATGACCTGAGATGTGTCATAGATACAGTACGAGACCAACCCCATGCGTCCCTTGACTATACAGCATGGGTGGACGTAAGCAAAGTTGCCCTGGCAAGACCCTGAAAGAGACGCCATGTAGAGCGTACCGTTTGCTTCATGGATATCGGAACGAAACATTCCTGTGGATGCCAATGAACGCTAGCGTCTCTGCGGAAAATCTCTAGCGATATTCCGTCACTTATCAACAATAGAATGTCCCATCGACGATTTTGTTTGCGATATTCTCAGCTTCATAGAGCTTTTGCAAGCTTGATAGTCGATAAAAAATACTCCCTGTTTTCAGAAAAATGACATTAATGCGCATCACAAATGCTTGACGAACGTTGTAACAGGTGGAGAGAAGCGAGGAAGACAGGTATAGATGTTGGCTTCTTGACTGCCTGAAGTGTGAAAATGATCATGAGGCTCGAGAATGCAAGAGCACTTCGATGGACTCGAACTTGTGGTAGCTCTTTCAGAGGGTCCCCGAGGAGGCTTGAAGGTCGGACTTCTCACATAAGAGAAGTATGCCACCAAAAGTCGTTTGCGCGGCTCCCCAATCAATGAGCTAAGTTACGATACTCGGCGGACACGTCAGTAATGCCTCTGAATCGAAAGGTATCCTCACCTGCTGTGAGAAATTCGTCAGGGCCACCCGCGACGAGTTCCTTGTATCTTTGACCACGTGATTGAGGCCCTCCATTCTGCCTAATCGTCATCACGTGTGGTAACGGCCCAAGCTATACTATTGTTCAGACTGAGAATGAAATCACTCCTAAAAGTGAAGAAGGATACTGCAGCGAGTGACTGGGATGAGCAACGACCCGTCTCCCTGCTCCCGCAGAACACGGAACAAGGCGGCCCCCTCGGAAAGCATATTAAGGAAGGCGGACCCCGTCTCCACTAGGGTCACGATCACCGTCAACGCGGCTGATTCTGCATCAGGAATCTTCGGGCGGAGTGCGTTGATCTGTGAGACACCGCGGGATCATCCTACGTTGGGACATCGACGCGAGCCATGGAGCGGAAGATGCGCCCCGAGTAAAACTGCTGGGCGTGTGCATTGAGGGCAGTGGTCACCTTTGCCGAAGCAAACACAAGGCGTGCTCAGCTGCTGTACAGCACGGCCACCAACTACCAAATGAATAGGAAACGTGCATCGACGGCACGATTGTCAATGGCGGATTGCACCCGCATGCCAAAGAGAAACATTCGGCGCCAGGCGGTTCAAAGGAAAAAACAGATGCTCACTACTCCAAGGACCTGCCCATAAAACCTTGAAAAAGGCCCGTAAGTGTCTTCCGCCTTCAAGAAAGACAAACGAGCCCACTCGCTACAGCCTCACCGCCGGAGTCAGGGAATTGGCAAGGGTAACGCCCAGATAAAGTAACCACAGCGGCCGTGCCACGGTGCCCATGTCACGCAGGGTCCCTCCCCCACAAGTATGGGACGTCCTTCCAGATTCGCGCGTGCTCCTCGATTTTAACGAAATGGGGAGATACCGCAACAACCGGGCATGCATAATGTAGAGGCCCCACACGCCCAGGTCGATGTACTTGAAAAGGCTCTTATCTAGCGGGTCGAGTTCACTCCCAGTCTCTGAGTCTTTCCTGTCGTTGGTCACTGACAAGTCACTTTCCATGATGAAGAAGCAGCGGAGGGGGCCGGGGCAATGATACAGGTCGTATCCGAGTCTTGGCCGTGTGACTGCTGTAGTTGGGCGCTAGAGCCCCCGCAAAACACCAAATATATCGATAGTTGGGTGGAGAATATGTGGCGCACACGTCGAATCAGACTCGGACTCATCGCGTGGAAGGTGATACGTGAAAATGGGGCTGCGCTGTGGTTGCAAGCTACGGGCATTCACTTGGGCATTCCTAATTTAGGCGGAGTTCGCGTTGTGTCACGCGCCATGCGTTGTGTCACAGCGTATAGTACTGTAACGTCACGATGGCCATCGTTCGCCAGAAAACCTGTTCTAATATGCCAAGTACACCGAGCTGGAACAAAATTTTCGCGGAAGGTAAAAAACACCTTCGACGTCAAGACATAGACGAGGCAATCAAGTCCTTCGACAAGGTAAAGGGCATTTCAAGCTCCCTTTTTTGCTTTATATCTCATCATATACTTCGCAGGCAGTCAGCCTCGCCAACGACAAATCTTATGTACTATACGACTCTCGTTCATCCGCCTATGAAAAGAAGAATCTCCTCGAAGATGCCTTGCGCGATGCGAAGAAGACTATCGACATTGCCCCCAAGCAGTGGCACGGCTACTTTCGCTCTGCTCGCCTCTTAGCTGCCCTTGGCCAAATCGACGCTGCATTGCAGATGTGCTCATTGGCATTTGAGCGCCTCGGTGATGCTCCAAAGCACGAAGATCGTCGACGCGAGCTCATGGACCTGCGTGAGAACCTGGAAGCGCCACGGCAAACCACTGGCAACTGCCCGGTCTCGGGTATGCCAGTCGAGTTACTCTTGACGATATTCCAATTTTCGAGCAACCCAGTCGCCATCTCTCACGTCTGCCATCAATGGCGCGAGATTGCGCTTTCACAGCCCACACTTTGGCATTCCTTGGTTCTCGCAGCACCAGCAGAGGAAGCCCTTCTCAAGGTCCCGGAATGGTACAAACGGTCCCGTGGGCGGATTGAGGAGTTCATTATCCGTAAATCTCTTGCACCCATCTTCCCGGTCTCGTTTGACCACAGGCAGCGCGATGATCACGCAATGTACTACAAGGGCCTTTTAGACCTGCTTCGGGACCTGGATTTGACGCAACTCAAAGAATGCCACATGGAGGACGTGAATGCAGAAATTTTCTTCTTCACGCTGGGTGGCGGTATGAGATACGTTCACCAACACCTGGAAACGCTCTCCATATGTATGCGTCCCCGTTGGGTTATCCATTTTGGACGCCATGAACACACCGGACTGCCGTGGGAAAACCTGCGCGCTTTCAGCATCATCAATGGGAGGTGTGACTGGGCACGGTTATCGACGTCCATGCACCATCTCACATCCTTTGAGTACAAGATAGAAACCTCTTACGGCGATTTCGGACGATTCCATGAGTTTTTGCAAGCCAATCCTGGCCTTGAGAAGCTTATCTTCGAAGCAGGTCTAAACTCCCCGCATACTATCTATTCGGCCCCAAACCCACTGACGTTAGCCCACCTTCGTCATCTCGAGTTAAGCGGACTTATCCCTTTTCGTATCAAGCGCGGAAATTTCAGTCTTCCCTCGCTCCGAATACTACGCATGGCCGAGCTCAAAGATGCAGAGTTTACGTTAACCAAGTTCATTGAGGACGAAGAGACCTCCTTTGCGGAACTCGTCGAATTCACTGCAAGAGACTGTTTCCTGGAGTCCCAAATCATCACCTCGGTGTTACTCCGAGCTCCCAAATTGGAGATTTTGAATTGCACCGGCGACGACGTTAATGTCGTTGCGGAGTCCTTGACGAAGCCCTGTAGGGCGTTACTTAAAGACCCATTATCCGAAGATCTTGTTCCTACGAAACTACCCATCCTGTGTCCTGCGCTCAGCGTGCTAGACCTTTCTCAGTCCGCCGATTTGAAGACCGACACAGCCATGCGGATAGTCAAAGAGAGGATCGCTCTGGCACGATCCCAGGATGGTGGGAGGTACCAGCTACTTGGAGAGGATGGTGATCGAGTTGTTTCGTGCATCCGCGCTCTCAAATTCGATGAATGCCCTCATATAAGGGCAGATATGCTGCCTTGGTTTCGGGAGAACGTGCCAATGTTTAGCTGTCGGAATCATTACAATTTGAGGGGAAGGAGATGAGTCAACCCAGGTGTATTATACGTTCGTGTCCCCGTTTGTCTACCATATCAGCTTGAACACAACTACCACTTTTTCCTCCAGATTGACTGAGACTCCGAGTTCGTGTCCAGTCACACTGGCATGACACAATGTGACACATGTGTTTGCAGAGTGACCTTCACGCTATAATAGGGGCTTAAATGCACGTTCTAATATGCCAAGTACATCAAGCTGGAGGAAATTCCTCGCGGAAGGTATAAAGCACTTTCAACGTCAGGATATAGACGAGGCAATCAAGTCCTTCGACAAGGTAAAGGGTATGCTTAAACGAGTTCACCGTCTCATCATACTTCGCAGGCTATCAGCCTTGCCAACGACAGATCTTATGTGATATATGACTCCCGTGCATCCGCCTATGAAAAGAAGAATTTTCTCGAAGATGCTTTGCGCGATGCGAAGAAGACTATCGACATTGCCCCTAAGCAGTGGCATGGCTACTTTCGCTCCGCTCGTCTCTTCGCCGCCCTTGGCCGGACCAGTGATGCGTTAGGGATGTGCCCATTGGCACTGGAGCGCCTCGGTGGTGGCCCAAAGCATGAAGCTCGTCGGCGCGAGCTCACGGACCTGCGTCAGCATCTGGAAGCGCTGACCAGATGCCCGGTCTCCGGTGTGCCAGCCGAGCCACTCTATATAATATTCCAATTTTCGAGCAACCCCGTCGCCATCTCTCACGTCTGCCGTCGATGGCGCGAGATCGCACTTTCATAGCCCACACTTTGGCGTTCCCTGGTTCTCGCGGCCCCTACGGAGAAGGCCCTTCTCAAGGTTCCAGAATGGCACAAACGGTCCCGTGGGTAGTTTGAAGAGCTCAGTATCCGTACATCGCTCGCTACGACCATCTTCCCGTCCAATTTTGACCGCAGGAATCTCGACAATCACGCAATGTACGCCGAGTTTTTAGCCAGGCTTCGGCATCTGGACTTGACGCAACTCAAAGAAAGCCACCTGGAGGACGTGGATGCAGAATTATTCTTCTCCGCACTGAGTGACGGTACGAGATACGTCCATCAACACCTGGAATCCCTTTCCGTATCGTGTATATGCCCCTATCGAGTCACCACTGGACGTCCTGAATACGCCAAACCACCGTGGGAAAACCTGCGCACTTTCAGCATCATCAATGGGTTATGCAACTGGGCACAGTTATCAACGTCCATGCGCCATCTCACGTCCTTTGAATATAAGAGGAACACCTCTTACACCGATTTCAGACAATTCCATCACTTCTTGCAAGCCAATCCCCGCCTTGAAAAGCTCGTCATCGAGGGCCTATTCGGCCCACGCTACCCGGGATACATCCCTGCGGCCCCAGACTCACTGACGTTAGCCCACCTTCGTTATCTTGAGTTAACCGGACTTGTACCTTTTCATATCAGACCCGGAAATTTCAGTCTTCCCTCGCTCCGAATACTACGGATTACTTCGCTCCAAAATGCGGTGTTTATGTTAACCCAGCTCGTCGAGGACGTAGGAACCTCCTTCGCGGAACTCGTCGAGTTCACTGCAAGAGACTGTTTCCTGGAGTCCCAAATCCTCACTTCAGTGTTGTTCCAAGCTCCCAAATTGGAGATTTTAAATTGCACCGGTAACGCTGTTAATATTGTTGCGGAGTCCTTGACAAATCCTGCATGGTGTTACTAAAGGATCCGGCATCCGGTGACCCCGAAGACTCCGAACTTGTTCCTACAAAACTACCCCTTCTATGCCCTGCGCTCAGCGTGCTAGACCTTTCTCAGTCCGCCAATTTGAAGGCCGACACAGTCATGCGGATAGTCAAAGAGAGGATCGCTCTGGCACGATCTCAGGACGATGGAAGGTACCAGCTACCTGGGGAGGATGGTGATCGAGGTGTTTCGTGCATTTGGTCCCTCAAAGTTGATGAATGCCCCCGGATTGAGGCAGATATGCTGCCTTGGTTTCGCGAGAACGTGCCAATGTTTAGCTGTCGTCACCATTATAATTTGAGGGGATGGTAGATGACGTCAATCCAAGTGTAATATATATCCGAGTCTTCCCGTTTGTTCCGCTACATCAACTTGAACACAACTACCACTTCTTCACCCTCATGCCCCCAGACAGACCACAGGTCGCTCCGCTATATATCCCTCAGTTCACGGCTGCCAACTATGGTAGCTTCTTCCTAGCAGGTCAGCGCTGAATGTGCCGTCCATTCATCAGAGCTCTCTGACTTAATTCCCAAGGTGCACTATGTGCGACGTATGTCCGTTTCACGTACTCGAGAGAGACAATCTACATTTATGGCCTTTGTCTTCCCAAAGGATAACGCATGGCGCCATGACCCGTATGCACGTCTTTTTCGGACTAACCCCTCCGTCTCGTACCTAGCACTTCGCAGCCATAGACGTCGTTAAGACGCGCATACAAATAGACCCCGCGCTTGCGCGCCATAGCCTGCTTTCAGGGGGTCGTCTCATCGTTGCGAAAGAGGGCCCCTCTGCCCTCTTGACTGGATTTGGACCTACCGCAGTGGGCTATTTCGTGCAGGGGGGAGGAAAATTTGCCGGTTACGAGTTTTGGAAAAAGCAATTTGTGGCCTTTGCTGGTGATCAGGATACGGCGGTCAAGTATCGTACGGCGATATATCTTGGCGCGGCGAGTGTTGGAGAGTCCGTTTACCTTTATCTCGTCGTGAATCCTCGTGCTGATCTCCCCGATACACCTGCACAGATTCTTTGCAGATATCCTCCTGACGCCACTCGAAGCCACGCGTATCCGCATGGTCTCGCAGCGTGGCTACGCAACTGGGTTAGCCTCTGGTTTCACGCGTCTTCTGCGTGAAGGTGGTGTACGAGATCTCTACGCCGGCTTCCTTCCGATCATCTTCAAGTGAGCGCCCACCTTACCCAGGCTTTGCACTAACGCACATCCCGCATCCAGGCAGATCCCATACGCGATCGGTCAATTTACCGTCAATGAGTTGTGCCATGAGGTCGCGTTCCGGTCTATGTCCAAGGAGACACGTGCCAAGCTCTCACCAGCGTCTAGGCTATCCATCTCACTCGGCAGTGGCGTAATCGCAGGCTTTGCAGCTGCAATTCTCTCACAACCTGCAGATACCTTGCTGTCGCAGGTAAATAAGGGTCATGGGCCCAAGGGCACGATGTTCTATCGCCTTGGCGTTCTCGCTAGGCAGCTTGGGTTCAAGGGTTTATTTGCGGGTCTTGGCCCACGTATGGTGATGACAGCAGGCCTTGTGTCTGGTCAATTCCTGATATATGGAGCTATCAAGGACGGTGCGCGTTTTCTCGAGAACTTTTCCAGCATATTTATACATCATTACGCAATCGAACAGCGATGGGTGCTCCACCAGGCGTGGAGATCCATAAGGCGTCAAAAAAGGACTAGATCTCAATAAAGTAATTACGTGACGATCGCGCAACGATAGTATGGTCTTGGACTCTTGATGTACTACAGAGTGTAGAGAGAATTGAAGCCACGATGATTCATTATGAACATGTGTTTGCCCGCCTGTATCCGCCTTCGCCGGCTTGTGTTTCCGTGCAAGAACACGCCCGGTTTGTTCATTTTTCGCCAGATCGCCTCAGCACTTGTGCCAGCCTTGCTCTGACGTCTTCTAATGACACCCCCTGAGTTTCTAAGTTCCATTCGAGAAATCGTTGGCACACCGCCGATGCGAGATCCATGTCTAGTTGATCTTTCTCGGAGATTGCTTCGTCCAGAAGCCTCGGAAGCTCGTGTGTAGAGAGCAACTCGCTGTTTACCAGATGTATGAGTAGATCGGCATCAGATCTTTCCTTGACGTCCTATAGAGGACATACGTCACGTATTGGGCGCGCTGTACGACGTGGGCTGGTACACCGAATAACTCCGCGCAGCGTGCTGCATGCGATTCGAGCGAAAGTCCATTGACGGCCCTAGCGCACGACGTCAGCTATTAACCCTAAATAATAGTGCACATACCTGTAGAGATAGGTTATGCTCTCGCCTTTGGTTACTTCGGGTGAACCACTGCTGATGACCTCGCCGGTGCGCGTCGTGAACATAATTTCCATGTGAACAAACGTTATGGGTAAATTTTGAGGCTCGAGCATTCCTGTGGAGAAAAGTTCATGGAAGTGTGTCGTTGCTATTACCTTCGGGCAATCGGAGCCTCGCGCAAGTAGGTGTTGCAAGACTCCAGCGAAGAGGCCCGCACCATCTGCTCAGGGTTACGGGTTACCAAGACATACGACGGAAGAGGCGAGGAGAAGGGAAAACGGGTTGTTTACTAAAGATCAAGGATGGAGGGTCTGAGGGAGATGAACGAGCCTGCAGCAGTTGTTCCTTTCCCAAACTCGTCCAGCAAAATAAGAGAGCGCGGAGTGGCGTTTCGTAGTCCCAGAGATACCTGGTTGAGATCAATCATAAACGCCGACTGCACCTGAGGGTATGGGGCACAGAGTAACGGGTTTCAAAAACAGAGTCAACAGATGTCCATGTTTGAAAGTCGTTTGAGTTACTTTTGAGACTGATTCCCGGGTTTGAACGCGGGTGAAAACTAGACATCAAAATAAGAAAGAAAAAAGGAGCGCGCGGCAGCGGTCCCAGACACCACGCACTCTTATCTACGATACCGAGCGTCGCGGATTCTGCGGGGACGAAACTGGCGCCAAAATGGGTCGTCCGGAAGCGGCAACCTATGAAACTTACCAGCCAATCTGGGAGCGTCTCTTCAGTTGAGGGGGATAGAAGAGGGAACCAGAGACCCACTTGTGCCATCAATTGTATCAGTGCGACCTTTTTAAACGCCAGGTTCGCAATTGAGGCCCTAAAAAATTTCCAGGAACGAATAAACGCACCTGCTTGAGGTAGACGCTCTGCGTCACAACACTCAGGTACTTTTCCGGCCGGAGCACATGCAACACTCACTTTTCCGCATGCATTTGCGCCTGTGCATATGAGTACGCTATGTCCCGGTGTACTTCCTTCCGACGTGAGATCGTCTTCTTCACCGTGGATGTCCGGGTATGAGTCAATCCCTGCTCCGCCGACGAGGAAGACGTCGTTTGGTACAAATGTATCCACGGTCTGTTCTTGTAGTGGGTGCCTGCGGAAGTAGGGAGGTCACAACAACGACATGGCCAAGCAATCGGAAACTCGCACCGGCCCTGCTGTATTTTAATCACATTTTCGTTGCTCATCCGAGGTCTTCTATAATTATACAGGCTCGTGGCTTCCGCAAAGCAGAGGAGGCAGTCAAGCTCAGCGCAAATGTCGCACGCATTGCTAATCGCTTCTGCAAAGGGAAGGACACTTTCCGCGAGTTCGTGTATTATTTCCAGCTCCCGGTCTTCCACGTTCTTTGAGCCTGTCTAATCTTAAAATTGTGAAACATACCGATGATCAAAGGATAGAGATCTCCTAGATGCTTGTCTAAGTCTTTGGCAGGTTTAGAAGCAAATACGGTACGCATGATGAAGCGAAACTTGCCGTGCATCTTTTCATTTTTGAAATAAACGTGCGATCTAATAGAACTCGCTGTGGCTCATGTGAAGTTCAGGGGACAAGCATACTGACTCGGATGAAAACTGCACGGGTGAACGCGATATTAAGTACTCGACTTTATCGGGAATGAAATAATACAATACCTGGAAGGTCCAGCCATCAAGGACTTCTATGCCATCTCCGCTTCTCCATTCTTCGAGCATGGGGACGCAGATGAGGAAGCCTGTCACATATGTAAAACACCAAGAACGCATAATGAGAAGAAAAAAAATGTGCCTCACCTAATTGAGGAAAATACACCACGTTGAGAGACGTCGCGTAATCCTGTGGGACCGTGGGGCTTATCCCCTCCGCAACTTTCGACTGCGCCG
Source organism: Lactarius sanguifluus (assembly GCA_021527775.1). Taxonomy (NCBI): domain Eukaryota; kingdom Fungi; phylum Basidiomycota; class Agaricomycetes; order Russulales; family Russulaceae; genus Lactarius; species Lactarius sanguifluus. Next base: position 40,353 of record JAKEYF010000131.1, on the reverse strand, counting down.
CATTAGCCCAATATCGGAAAGAAAATTTAGTCGGCTGATAGCGATTCACTCACCAGGACTGCGTCCACGCCGTTGTACAAATGCTTGCGATTGTCTAATTCCTCGTCGATGTGTGGGCGGACGCAGACACGTTGCAACAGCGTCGACTCTTCCCAGTCAATCTGCATATAATCGTATGCTGAAAGCCGAGATACAATCGACGATACACAAACTGTTTTGTTTATCGCACCACCAACTTCCCTGAATGCTGCAACATCCAGGGCAGTGATCAGCTGTCAGCTGAATTAGTTGACATGGAAGTGTCGGGTCCGCGGTGCACACACACCTTCTTTACGATATCAACATCTCTACCCATACTGAGCTCCCCGAGCTTATCTCGAAGCATTGCAGTGTGGAAAGTGAACTTTCCCGGCGCGTGTCTGAGTATACGACTCGGACTCGCCCATCCGGAGATAACTCTCACCTTCACAAGTCCCTGCCAGTCCGTGAGGACGGCTTTACCTGTCCTCAAGGCCGCAAGAACCCGCGGAACATTCTTAATTCCATTTAGTTGACCGTGCATTACGTTCGCGATGTCAATATTTTCCGGGCGGGTGAAGCACTCTACGGCGTCGTGGCGGGCATTTATAACTTCAAGGGAGAGCGAGGGCCTCAGGAGCCACATTCGAAGCAGAGAACGCCCCAGTCTTGTCCTTGTGGTATCCAGCATGCCTACAAATTTTGTCAAAAAAAAAATCCACAAGGGACGGCGCTTGGTGGCCGGAACTCGAACCGAACAACGATAGTCCCTCTTTGGTCTTATTTGAGTGGATTGACGCATGGCTTTCGTTTTCGAACACCTGCAAGGAACTTTGAAGTATTAAAGCGTCAGAAATAGTGTGATGTGGGACGAAGGCTAAAGCCGTCTCACAACAGAGCATCGGCATTGATCTGCATGGTTTTGTCCCTGGATAAAGGACGTGCATGAGAGTCAGGACTTGGAAAGAATACGAGCGTACAAAGCCAGGTTCGCTATCCCGCGGACATCTAGCCCACTGATGCCCTCAGGTTCCAAGTCCCCCAGCGCCTGTTCCCTGACGAGATAGTCGAGCAACGCGCCAATCGAGCCCAACTACGGGACGACAGTTCTGATAAACTTGTCCATGGAAAGGAAAGGTCCCATGTGACCCACCGCAAATGGAGAGACATCCAGTGCAGCAAAGTTGGACATACGGACGGAAGCGTTCCACCGTTTCAGTGTGGGATTGCCCTTGGCGCTGCGCCTCCGTTCCATAAATTCGTACGCATTTCTCGGCTCGGCAGATGCATCTGGGTCAGGAGGATCAATGGTCTCCTCAGGGAGATCGGAGAGCAGTCCGAGAGAAAGGACACTGTTGCGCCCTCTCTCTGGTCTGAAATCTTTCTGTGGGCGTATCTGAAAGAAGCCCCCTGAGGCAGCCACTGGAATAAAGGGTGAGTACTAGGGCGCATACATGACATTTCTTGAGAAAGGTCTATACTCGAATCGCTACACAAATCGATGAATTTATCATCAGCTTTCGAGCTGGCGAGGAATACATCGGGGGAGACCTGATCCAGGACTGCGCCACATGCCAACTGAGATTGTCAGAAACCCAAAGATCCTTAATAGGACTGACGTGTCCTAGCCACATCGAACTGGGTGGTCTCTTGCGTGTCTTCGAGCACGTAAATTAGAAAATCCACGGGGTTGTAGTACGCGCAGCCAATCCGTCCACTTCAAAAGAGCCCGTAAGACCAAGTATGAGTGCATATATGCGTATCTTTGCCTTACGCCGAAGACGTGGCGGCTAAACAAATCTGCGGGAGAGTTGGTGCCGCGTGGCTGTCAAGTGACGAGTGGTGCTAATACGAATAGACGAGGACCCACTTTAGCGTCGTAGCTAGTTTCTTCCGAATTACCTTCTTTGTCACCTTCCATGACGTTATCCGAATTCCAGCGCACTTTTTTCCTGCTTCTCTCATCAAGGTCTGGAATGTCCTCGTCTGCGCGCAACGGGGATTGACGGTCTATGCTGGTTTGAGGCATGGGTGTCAGGAGTGACAGCCAGTGGCAAGGTCTGGATCACGGATGACGCGACACGGTAGATTGCCCAGACACCACGTGCGCCACTTACCCACACCCAGGCGGCGGTAATGGTGAGTGCAAGAGTCAGCCCGCTGACATTCGCTCGCCCTATCTTGAACGCAAGCGCCGACAAGGGAGATAGAGGGGGCCGGGAGTCGGTAGCACAAGGAACAGATAGAAAGCTTATGAGGCCCAATTTCTTTGACTAGGAAACTGATGACATTCGAACACAGAAAGATACGTGCACAACAAGGTGCCCCCAAATCCACTCTAAGCTCGGCTTACTTCCTAGTCTTGAGCAACTCTTTCGTGGTGTCGTCGTTCACAACTGCAAGAAAGATAAAGACTTTAAGCTTCAGATCAGTTGACACTATACAAACTCACCATTCAAGAGAAGGGATTGTGAATCCAACATGACCTTATTCCCGGATTCAGAGAGCAATGTCGCGATGTCGCGGGCGGCCTCCAATCTCCGTAATTGCAGGAATCCCTTGTTATTCCGCATCGCCTCTCCAATCAACTCAGCGCTCCGCGCCTCGCCCTGCGCCCGCACAATTATAGACTGGGGATGGGGCAATCAACATGACAGCGTGTCAATAAAACGACAGATAAATACCTGCTTCTCTTGAATGGCCTGATCCACAAGGAAGGCTGCTCGAAGAGCGGTTTGTTGCGCAACCTGAGGGACATATTGAGTTGTGCTCCTAAATGGGGCGAGGCGTGTGCCCGTACCTGCTTCGCTTCGACTGCATGTGTGAACTCAGGGGAAAACGCGACATGGGTGATCGATACGTCGTCCAAAACGAGATTGAACCGGAGCGCGCGGTTTGTAAGATTCTCCCGTATGAGTCGCGAGACCTGCATCGCAGTATTCAGCTATCGCGGAAAGTTCCTTCGATACCCTAAGTATGAGTCACCATTTCACGTTGCGTGATGAGTTGACTGGCGTTGAACTGTGCCACTACGCTTTTCAAGACTTCATTCACAATGGAAGGCAACACGCGCTCATCGAAATCCTGGCCAAGTTCGCGGTATATCGTGGGAAGCGCCTGAGGTGATGGCCGAGACAACACACGGCAGGTAATATTGACCATTTGCAGGTCTAAGCTATCCTGAGTTTCTGACGCCCAGTGGAGAGGACCACTGCTCACCTTTTGTGCCCGTAAGGCTTGGAATACTCCTTGGTTTCGCACGGATGTCGAAGACTATGGGTGTCTCGAACCATGGAATCTAAATTGGGACAAAATTATACCCTGGTAGTGGCCCAAAAGACAGAGAAAATATGTACCCTAAGGTGGGTGCCTTCTCCATACACACTCTCTGTCACTCCGTTGAGCCTACAAAGCATCATCAGAAACCGTGGCCCGAAGGAAAGCAGGGAACTTGCGCACCTGGTATACTTAATAGCGCGGTGACCTCCGTCGACTGTATTGAGACACACTTAACCTGTTGCCATAGAAAACTCAAGAGGCTTGCCCACCGTTGAACAAGCTCGCATTGAGCGCTACACCCCCAGCCACGAGGGCAATAATCAAGCCACCCCCTGCAAATAGACCCCGCGGCGAGCCTCCTGGAAAGCCCCCACCACCTTTACTCGCGCGTTGGAGTTGCTGGGCAAACCTCCGCAATACCTCTTGTTGGTTGTTCATGGTTGCAGGGGTTGTGTTGACGCGGACGCGACTCACGGCGGCAGGCCCGCTTCCGGTCCCCGAGTGTCGACGCGGCGATTGCCGCACCACGTGCCACTTATCCCTAATATTACTTTGTCCAAAAAAAAGCACTTCCCCTCATTCAGTGCCAACGCAAACAACTAGTCAGAGTGCCCCGCCGTTCATGATATTAGGTCAAAGTTCTACACTTTTGCAACAAACATGGCTAGTATCGCTGTTTCTTTAAGTGGTATGGTATGTCGCGCTATCTCTCAACCCCGTGCAATCTGTTCGACGTTTCGTAGCTCGGATGGATTTCTATCGCGACATGGTACGAGACATACATCTCGTTTTTCTTGTGGATTTAACTTGATTTCTTGTACCGTAGGGTCGTCGTATACTCCCCGCAGATTTATGAAAATTTCTCTCTCAAGTCGGGAGAGGGTGTTAGCATCGCCTTCATCGTGATCTGGCTTGCTGGTGACCTGTGCAACCTTGCAGGGGCATGGACCGCTGGTCTTTTGCCAACGATGATTATTCTCGCTGCATACGTGCGTCCCTTCCCTTCCATGACCCAGTGGCGTCCAAAGTTAAAAGTTTCTCGGCCTCTTACCTGGCAGTATACCCTTTGCGATACCGTCCTTATCATACAAATTTACTACTACCGGTGGTTGAACACGGGAACGCTGGCGCGCCCACAAACGCATCACATAGAAAACACGGGAGAAGCAACGCCACTACTTTCTTCGAGTAATGGTACCCAGGAATCCGAAAAGAAACGCTCCTTGAAACGCCACGTATTGGAATACGTCGGCATGATTCTTTGCCTCGTTGGAGCCGGCATAGCGGCCTGGGCCATCAGTCAAAAAGTTCAGGGGGTAGGTGGTGATGAGGAGCCGCGGCCCGGAGAGGTTGTGGAGTGGAAGAGTCAACTCATGGGGTATTGCAGCGCGATGTTGTACTGTGAGCGTCTCTTCGCAGTTCTAGCTGGATGTTGACACTCATTGGCCTTCCTGAAGTGGGTTCACGGATTCCCCAAATATGTGAGTCATTGGCGCAACGCCGAGAATGGATTACGGCTGAGACGTGATCAGTAAAAAACTTTGACACCAAGTGTCGTGGCCTTTCCCCTGGATTGTTTATCTTTGGAATCATGGGAAACCTGACGTATGCGTTATCCATCTGTGTGTCATCAATGGAGATGGAACATTTGATCGCGAATGCGAGTTGGTTGGCAGGTAAGAGGGGATCTATTGTTGTCCAGGCGAGGAAGGCTGAACACGCTGTGTATACGTAGGGAGCACGCTGACGGTGTTACTTGATGTATTCGTGAGTGAACTGTTTCAGATTGCGGAGGCGAGAAAACTGAGCGAGTGGCCAGGTGCTCGGACAGTTTGTATACTATAGAAGGAGGGCAGGAGGTGTAGATGTGGATGTGGACGTATCATAGGACAGACGGATGTATCCGGTAGATTATGAAAAGGCAAGAAGGAACCGTGAACGCTATCGAACCTTGTTTCTAATCTGCCTCGTTGCCCTCCTCGTGTTCCTCGTGTCCCGTCCAATTTACCCCGACTGCCCACGTTGCAGGTCACTCCTCGCGCGCTTACTCTTCTTTGCAGTCTGCCGCCGCCCGAACCTGGGCACGCTGTTGGCCTCGTGCGTGTCATAATCACTGCACGCAGGATGCCATTCACGAGCTTTTATCATCGTGAGACATCCCTCCTCTTAAAACCCTTCCGCCCGCCATCCCTTCTCCGATGAAAATCTTTCCTACAAATATGTCCGCCCCCGTCGCTCTTTGAACCCACCGTTTCAGCCTGATCCCTCTCCGCTCATCCAATCCCCCTCCCCATATCAAGCCAGTTACGTTTCAGAGCCACACCCTTGACCACCGCACGTCCTCTCCATCCCTCCGTCTTTTCAACCTTCACTTCTCCGTCATGCATCGCTCGCCCTTAATTTATCCCCCATATTCCTCGTCCGTCGATGCCGCCTTTGCCTCTGCGTCCAGGGAAGACCTAGCGCCTGTGACGTCTAAGGTCTTAGGCATCTCATCCGACTCCTGATCGACCCTTTCTCCCCATCCCTTCATCCACCCCGCCGGATGAGGGTCCCACCGGATTTCTTCACCCGGCCAGCAGGCACGGCGACCGTGTCGCTGGGCAGAGGGTCCGGCGCGGCTGTAGCACGTAATATCGCTTCCTACAACACTCAGGTCCCCCAGCCGGGCCACACGCGTGTCAGCAGTGCTCCGGAGACGTCCATCCCGGGTCTTCGCGAGGCGCTTTCCAGCCTCGAGTCCAAAATGGCTTCCCTCATGAGCGAGCGCGAGCGGCTCGAAAAAAGCCTCGAACAAGCCGTGCGGCTCCAGGCCCCCATCCAGCGTCTTCCAAGCGAGCTTCTGGCGTCTATATTCACCATCGGCGTGCTTGGCGAGGACGAAGAAGACACCCTTATGCTGTCCAATGTCATGCTAGTATGTCGGTATTGGGCTGATGTCGCGATGAATAACCCTGTCCTCTGGTCGCGTGTTGTGGTGAGCGATCACGTCTCCTTGGATAAGGCAAGGCGGCGATTGGCGCGCTCAAAGTCGGTGCCCCTTCACGTCGACATCAGTTTTAGCCCGCAAATGGACGGTAGAGGTGGTACCACTACAGAAACGATCATCCATGCTATGGATATTTTATACCCCTCCATATGGCGTTGGAAATCTTTCCAGTTATCAGTTCCCACCCGACCTCAGGCTCACGCCGCGTTGTCACGTTGCAAGGACAAGGCGCCGATGCTCGAGGTCTTTCAGGTCCGCGTATTCAATTCCATGCAAGATGACCACTACGCCCCTCCCCCTCTTCCTTTGTTTGACGGACACTTTCCCCGGCTGGCAGTGTGCTCTTTCAACTCATTTAACTTTGGATGGGACGGTAGCATGGTTCGTGCCTTGCGGGTTTTGGAGCTCGGCGGTTATTGGAACAATTACGCGCCAGCGGTGGACGTGATTCTCGACATCCTGCGTGCTTCACCACAATTGGAAGAACTCTCTTTGCGGAACATGTCAGACGTCGACCCGGAGACGTGTACGATGTATGAGCACGAACCACACCTCGACAAACGGCTCCCGTCGCACATGATCCAGCTACCGCGGCTCGTGAAAATGACGTTTCACTATTCGGGCATTCAGCGCACGCGGACCATTCTTAGTCAAATCGCCTTTCCGGCGCTTGAGAAAGTCGCATTGTGCTACATGGACAATGTGACGTCCTTGCTGAATCACCTGAAGCGCCAATCACTGACGTCGCTGCCACTACGACATTTAAGAATCGAGGCCTCCTTTTTTGGGGAGCTCGAGTTGGTTAAGCTTCTGAGTCGGACGTCCTCGCTGACGACACTTGAACTTGTGGAGGTGGAGGATGCTTCCTCCAGTCTGATTAGGGTATGCCCTTACTCCTTTGCGAATAGCATCTGTTTGGTTCTAATACCTCCCTTTACAGAGTCTCTCTGCTCCCACCGCAACTACTACGTGGATCTGCCCTAAGTTGGAGACGCTGAGCCTTGAAGGATGCACGACGCTAGACTGGGACGCACTCAGGACCTTTGTCGAGTCGCGTTTACCCGCTCATGTCCGCGCGTACCCGCGTCAGGCCGTACCACCGATGCTAACCCTTCCGGCACCAGCATCTTATTCTGCTCTGACACTGCGCCAGCCCCATCCGACCCACGCACTTACACAACCGACTTCACACGGGCGGTCACACTCTGTTCCGCCCAACGCGTCAAGCTATTCGTGGCCTCTGCGTCTAAAAGACCTAGACCTCACTCGCTGTCACCAGATCGGCAAGGAGATGATACAGTGGTTGAGGCTGTACGTCGATGAGGTCAAGTGCGAGACATCGCGTGGGTCGTGGCATGAGTCCTAACTTGCTGGTCGGTTTCCCTTATCGAAAACGTTTCTCTCGCTGGGATCAAGTCTTCATGTTTCCCCCTCTCCTCTCCTCTATCCCTCTCCCCATACCCGAATGTCAGTGAATTTTAGGAAACTCGGTTTGTTTTGTCGTCGAATGTATACCCTACGCCTTGCTACTGTCGACGGCATCCTTTTCTTTTTTTACTTAAGTCTAATGTACGATGCATAGAGATTTCCGTTCTGACTGTGGGCCATGGCCTGTCAATACATGTGTAAACTACTGTATCTATATATCATATCACGACGATCTACGAAAAAAAAATCGTGGAAATGACACTGCCTTGGGAACATACTGTACCGAGGCTCGCCTACAAAGTCCGATCGTGCTTAGGGTTCGCTCAGGTAGGCCATCAGGTTCTGCCGGCGTTCCCTCTCGAGGTGCTCTGCTCGTGCATATGCCCTCCGACCCTTTCCGAAGTGGTGCTGGGTCCGGCGCAAGTCCTCGCCGGCTTTGATATGCGCGGCGAGGGCAGCGGCGTTATGCGTCACACGCTTGACAGAGGATCGGTAGGGCCCCTCCGTCTTGGCCTTGAGGCCTATCCCGAGACGATCGGATTTGAGTACGGTAGGGAGAGGCGTCAGGAGAACGGTCGGTTCGGCGCGGGGGTCTGATGGGGGAGAATTTGGGGACGGTGATGGGATATCGTTGTCATTATTACGATCGCCATCGTCATCACTACCCTCTTCCTCGTCTTCGTAACTGTCAACGTCAGCGTCCTCGTCCTCGGTATCCGGACAAAGTAAGGTCAATCACGGGTACCTTCCGAACTTCTACGATGTCATGGTCCAGAATGACTTCTGATGTTTGCTCCTGGGGTGGCGGGGAGGGAAGCGCGGGGGTGAGCGGGGACCCTCGCCCCGCTTCTCCATTCTTCTTAATCGGCAAACGCTTCGTGGGACGTGCGTCACTGCTTCGGGGAACGCTGCTGCCTAGACCCTCGCCCTCAGACCACCCCTGGTTCTCAAGCATGACCCACCCCTTGTTGGACGGGTCTAGATGTAGGAAGACCGGCGGCCGGAGCGGCTGCGTGGCGGTTGGGGGGTTGCGTGATAAGAGGTCGGCAAGAGTGTTACTGCTGCTGGTGCTGCCGGGATGGGGTGTCGCTGGGGCAGAGGCCGCATGCCGCGAGATTGCGCGGGAAATGAACCAGTCGTACCCACGCCGCAGGGTTGGTGTTGGTTGGACCAAAGGGGATGACGACGACGAAGGTTCTGGGGGTACTTCGAGACTTGCCGCCGCCGGCGAGTTGTGAGGGTTAGCTTGGCGACTGAGGGACCTGTACCAGGTCGCGACGTCGTCACCGTCGTCATTGCCGTGCTGGTCATTATGACCGTCGTCGCTGTATGTCGAATACGAGGCTGAGGCAGGTACAAAGATCGGGGGGTTCACTGCGCGGAGTGACTTGGGCCTATGATAAAAACCGTGCCAGAGGTCGTCGGTATCTGGTTCTGTGTCCATCGTTGGTGCAATAGTTGTGACTCCACCATTACAAGCCGGATCTGGCAACTGCGACCATGGCCTCTGAATTCACCCCCGCCATCAGTTATGGAACTATCAAACCTTCGTCCTCACATCGACAACACGATGAAGATACCCCAACGCATTCTCAGGGTCTGCCCAGTCCTTCTATCGGGACACTGCACCGTGGCCTGTCCTCGCGCCAGGTCCAGATGATCGCCATCGCTGGCACGATCGGCACAGGTCTCTTCTTGGGCACTGGCAATTCTCTAGCCCAAGGCGGTCCAGCCAGCATGCTGATTTGCTATTCCATCATCGGCTTCATCGTTTATGTCACTCTTCTACTCCTGGGTGAGATGGCGACTCAGTACCCCGTGGCTGGTGAGTGCCTCTTCGTCTGACAACCCTCTCAGTCTTCTCGCATCAGATTTTCCAATTGCACCTTTCTGTTGTACCTTATCATCGTGACCCCGCATTTCACACTCCTTTCCCTTTCTTGGTGGTTTTACCCTTTAACCACTCTTCGTCTCCACAGGCTCATTCAACGTCTACGTCACCAGGTTCTTCTCCTCGGCATACGGTTTCGCCCTCTCGTGGAATTATTGGCTTAATCATTCCGTTGGTGTTGCCTCCGGCCTCACCGCCGCCCAATTAGTCTTGGAATTCTGGAGCTTTCCTAACCCTTGGATCTTCAGTCTTACACTATGGGTATTCCTCGTCTTCGTTAATGCCACTCATGTCGGAGCATACGGTGAACTAGGTGGGTCCTACTCTTATCTTCGTTCTCACCATGCCTCGTTTTCTGACAGGCGTCAAACAGAGTATTGGCTGTCGTCCCTCAAAGTCGTCACAATTATCATCTTCATTCTACTTGGTATTCTTGTGAATGTTGGTGCTAATCAAGAACATCGCTTCATCGGTTTCGGGAACTGGCAGATCCCAGGTGCACCGTTCGTTGGAGGCTTCGGCGGTTTCGCGCACGTCTTTGTCACCGCCAGCTTTGCCTGTACGTTGTCCTCGATTTGGGCCTCATAATCGTCTCATCTCTCGGCGCAGTTGGGGGGACAGAGAGTCTTGGAATTACTGCGGGCGAAACGAAGAATCCGGGTAAGAACATACCGCGGGTTGTCAAGTTTGTGTTTTGGCGGTGCGTGAGTTCCCTCCCGGAGAGCACTTGGGCGCTTCAGCTCACACATTCTGCAGCATCATGTTATTTTACCTCTTGAGCATCTTGTTGATCGGTCTGAATGGTGCGCATATAGCTCATCCCTTGACGTTTTGCCAAATCCTCGCCTTAGTTCCCTGGGACTACCCAAATCTTTCCAACAAGACCGCAACCACGTCACCCTTTACGATCGTATTCAAACAGTTTGGTTCCAGTGCGTCATCCGCGCTGTTCCCAAAACCTCTAGCTCCTATATCCATTCCTCAGCCACCGCCGCCTCTTTCATGAACACCGTCGTTCTCAGCTCTGTCGTTTCCGCCGGTAACCATGGACTCTTCGCTGGCACACGCGTGCTCTACGGCCTCGCCGCAGTGTCTCATGCGCCGTCTATCTTCGCGTGGACGACGCGCGGAGGTGTACCGCTTCCCGCGCTGTTATTGACCAGCAGCTTCAGCGCTCTATGCTTCGGCAGTTCTTTCATCGGAAACGGCCAGCTATGGGCGTGGCTGCAGACTCTTCTCGGCGTGTCCTCCCAGGTAGGGAGCGTCCACGCTTCTTTTTTTTTTTTTTTGCTGCGGGCGGTGCAGTGCTTCATGTTCACGTGTCACGTTGGCCTGGCGCGTGCATATCATAGATTGCTTGGCTGTCCATTGGGATCGCGTCGTGGCGCTTCCGCACCGCGTGGAAGACGCAAGGCCGCCCGCTTTCGGAGATGAAGTTTCGCGCGCAGTGGACGTGGCCGTGGGGCCCTCCTTTCGTGGTGCGCGCTTATTCCCTCTTCGCCGACTACCCCGTTCGCGTTTCGCTGACACGCTGTTCGTATCAGATCACTGCCGTATCGGCCATCCTCCTCAGTGCGTACTTCTCCACCTTGTGTGTCCTTGTTCGCTTGAATTTGGCAGCTAATCAAAAGATTGGTGAGTCTGTTGATTCTGCGTCGTGTCCGTTTTTTTTCTTCTTTTCTGTTCGGCGCACCACACTGCACACAGTTCAAGGGTGGTCCTCCGTCATCCCCCGCTTCTCCGCAGTCGACTTCTTCTCGTTCTATATTCAGTTGCCCGTGATGGCGCTCATGTACCTGCTCTGGCTCCTCGTCCAGCGCGTGCGTCACCTTCCGGCATCACCACGCCCGGCCCAGCCGTTCTTCGACTTTGTTGATGTAACACGTGTAGATCTTTACCATGACGAGCACGAGGGGCAGGTCGACGAGCATGAGGACGAGGTGCGCGCGCAGCGCCTGCATGGGCGCGCACGCTGGGCTTGGGCCGCATATTACCTCATTGCGTAGTAGAGTGTATTGTAACGATACCCCTATACCTTACAATGTACACGCATCAACGCAATGACGATCAAACTCCGATTGAGGGTACTGGTATGACATGACAAGGACAAACGAGGGGCTATAACAGTAGGGGTACTATTCGCAGGGGGAAAGAGAGGGGTGGACTATGGTATGGAGGGGCGTGTAACGTTTGAAGTAATAATGAGTGATACGGATCAGCAACCAAAAATGACAGGAGGAATTAAAAAGAAAGATCCAGCGTACGCCGGGCACACTAAGTTATGCGACAGGGAGATGAGAGTTCGCGAGCGAGCGAGCGGAGAACGAATTTAGCGGGGAGGCGGCTGATAGAACGAGCGAGCGAATGAATGAATGAGAGAGTCGAGACTACATCGCCAAATTGTTTGATGGTCGTCAGTCTGCATCCGCGGTGAGGCCACGTGCATTGTACGAGAACCCTAGAGCCAAAGACGTTCAGATGATGAACATCCACACTGCGATCACGGCACGCGCACCCTCGAACTGAGCCTGGACCGTCTGGGACAGCTGCGAGCCCTCGACGACCGAGTCCAGGGGCTGCTCCGCGGTGAAGACGGTGTCAAAGTTGGACACGTCTACGGGACTGCGGACGCTCGGCTTGAACGGGGGCTGGATCTTCTTTTGTGCGAGCCGCTGCCAGTCGATCTTCTCGAAGAACGGGTGGCGCTTGATCTCCTCCGCGCCGTTCACGCCTAGGCGCTGCGCAGGGTCGCGCGTGAGGAGGCCTGTGAGGATCGAGCGCGCGCTGGCCGCGACCTCGTCTGGGAAGACGAGTGGGTCGCGCAGGATCTTCTCGTACATCTTGTCCGTGATTTCTAGAGCGTCATTTTAGCTCACCCGATAAGGGACGAGGGGAACTAGGCACATACCATCGTAGAACGGAGGAAGCCCGACGAGCATCTCGTACAAGAGCACGCCCAGAGTCCACCAGTCGATTGTGCGGTCTGTGAGACAAGATGAGACACAAGCACGAGGTGTGTAGAAACTTAATGCCATCTGCCGACGCAACTGTATCCGGCACCGTTCAGAATCTCTGGAGCAAGGTACTCCGGGGTTCCGCAAAATGTGTTGGTCATGTCATGATCCTTCATGTTGAGCTTGCACAACCCAAAATCGCAAAGGGCAATGTGTCCTGTGTAATCGAGAAGGATGTTTTCTGGCTTGAGATCACTGCGGAAGTGATCGGCATGAGTGATCGGGAACGACGTAGGAGCGCAAGGCTTTACCGATAAACCACGTCTAGATCGTGTAAGTGTTCGAGTGCAAGAAGGAGCTCCGCGCTGTAGAAGCGGCTGCGTTCCTCGTTAAACTTTTGTTCACGTTGGAGATGGTGGAATAGCTCTCCTCCGTTGACAAATCTATAGGAGCAGATTAGAGCAAACACAGGGCGAAGGGAAGCACACGGACGCGAGCACGAGGTACAAGCTTTTGCTCAGACTGGAAGCTAAACTTGAGTGGCACAATGAAAGGGTTTGTTACTCGTGAAAGCACGAGACGTTCGGCAAGTGTATGCGTGATCTCTCCACGGATCCACAATATGGGCCTTGCGTATCGTCTTCAAGGCGTAGATACGCTGCGTATCTCGCTTGCGGACCTGCATAACCTTGCCGAAACTGCCTTTGCCAATAACCGTGGTTAATTCGAAGTCGTCAATGGCGAGTGGGCGGCCCTGTGATAAATGGTTTTATAAAGGGAGGGAACAAATGCATGAAAGAGCTCACGCTACTCGGCTGGAAGGATACACCAACGAGAATTTTACCACTTCCGCCGTTGAGATCGTACCACTGATCTTGAGTGGCCAGGTTGTCAAAGTCTGGGGTGAACTTGATACCCCCGAGGAAGACGTCGTTGCCCATGTCGTCGTCGGCACCGCGTTTTGGCTCTTCCTTGCGCAAGTACGACTGCAGAGATATCTCAGAATTGCGGGATACATCACTGCGGGTGTCACGGTAAGCGGTAGTCAAGGAGTCCACTACGCCACACGTACAAGTGGGCCTGGATACATGTAGAGAGGCTTATCGAGCTCACCGCCGAGAGGGGTGATGAGGATTTGATTTACTTCGAATTCCATGACGATGTACGGAAGCCACCAACACTGAGTGCGTTGTACGCTGTCGCGCTTGCCACGGGCAGCGAGCCTGGATTGGGAGACACTGGCAGGGGAAATGGACGCGGCAACCATCGCCTGTTGAGAGGAGAGCGCGGCTTGGACGACGGCGGGGACCTGGGTGCCCTGAGGAACGGAAATGCCTTCCGCCCACAGGACGCGGATGGAGAGGATGCCGGTGCGGAAGTGGGGTTTGTCGTCGCCTGGCGTTGGGGTTATAGAACGAGTGGACGCAGCGTCATCGCGATCGGGGGTGAGAGTTGCCTTTTTGCTCTTTCCGAGTCTCCAGGACATTGTTGTGGTCGAGAAAAGAGAGAAATAATTGGGTGATTATTTATTTTAATTCGATAAGGGCATTTAGATGGAATGGAGACGAACACGCCACGCCTCGCCTCGACGTCGCGACGCAAGTCCAGCCGCAGCCACTCGCCACTTGTATTGGCGGTGTTTATGCGCGTGCAGACCGCGAGGAAGCCACGAGAGAACGAGATAGAAAAGGCTTTCACCCTGCCCAGCTCACCCCCACATCTCTCATCTTAGTCAGCTTGCCTCTGTTGCCCTTCCTCTCCCTCCCTGCCTCGCCTCATTCACTTGTCCCCCTCACTCCCCCACCTGGCCTCCACAAAAATGTCGGTCACTCTTCAACCAAGCAATTCACTCGGCTTCAATCGTTCGTATTTTCATTCTATTTCTCTTCTTTTCCACCCTTTCCCTTATTTCCTCGCTTAAACGGCGCCACATAGGTCCTTTGACTCAGAACGTGAAGCGCTCCCTAAGTATCACAAATCCCAATGCAGATCCCATATCGTTCAAAATAAAGACAACTGCTCCCAAAGTGCGACATTTTCAATCATGCCCTAGCTAGCCCCTTATCTTTTTCCTCAGCTATACTGCGTCAGACCCAACTCAGGAAAGGTCGAGCCTGGCCAGACAGTTGAAGTTCAAGGTGCAACCTCTTTTCTCCTCTTCGAAACGCTTGGCTCACCGACCTGCTTAAGTGATGCTGCAGGCGATGAAAGAGGAGCCCCCGCTGAATGCGAAATGCAAAGACAAGTTCCTAATTCAAACCATGATGATCCCCTCAGAGAAGGCTGCCCTTCCCCCTACATGACCTCGTGCGTCCGCTCCTGCGTAAGCTAATACATTATCTGACGCGTGTTCCTTATGTCACAGTGGAACACCCCCGAGGGTGAAGAACCCAGTAAAGTTCATTCTCAGAAAGTCAAGGTCAACTACCTTCCCCCAGAGGGCCACCCCATCGAGGAGGACTGACGAACTCCCCCACCGGACATCGATGATGAGTGGTATCGCCCCTGATGATGCTGTGAGCAGATGCGCTTCATTCTCTTATCGATATCTGACTCTTCTCCTAGCACTTGTTCGGCACCGTCAGGGAGGTCAGGGGGAGACCGAGCATGTATGGCCCCCCCGGAGACCAAATCTCTGTCAGTCCAAGAACCTTCGCGCCATGCGATTGTTGAACGCCCTGCCACACCGCAGGACTACTCTGGGCAGCAAGACGAATCTTCACGTGAAGAGTCCACTGGTGGCGTGGGTGTGATCAATGTGAACGTGCATTCGCCACAGCCGCCTCCTCCTGCCCCCGCTCCACTCGCCGCTCCCACACCCTCCTCGGAGCCCAACCCGGAGTTCCTCTCCAAATACAAGGATGCTCAGGCAGAGATTCAGCGGTTGCGTTCCCTGCTTGCTGCAGTTCCTGACCCTAGCTCCGTCGCGAGCAGTGGTACGAGTCCCACCGAACTCCGGGAGCGACACCGTAGTAAGGGACCCAGAAGCGATGACGGCACGGTCGTCGACTCTGAAGTAACTTATATGTCGGATTCTTCTCTACAAGCGGATGGTGTGCCGCTCCAAATTGTCGTCATTATTGCCTCTCTTGTGTTCATCACCACCTATCTATTCTTCTAATACCTCTGTTTTTTATTTGCCCATGAACTTTCTGGATTCAAATGGTAGTGCTGGTTTCTTGTAAGCTGCGCACAGAAGATAGTACTCACTTGCCCTCTTCAAGTTTGTTTCTTACAGGTGTATCGGTGCTTTTCTTCGTATAGGCGGGCGGTCTTCCGTTGCTCGCGTATCCTTTCTCTTCACTTGATCGCTTTGTTCAATCTGTCTTCGAGCCCACAACACATTTCGCGTTCCAGTACACACATTCGTTTATTTGCACTTTATGTAAGTAACACTACCACATGAGACTGATGCACCGCGTCCGCGAGGCTGCGGTCACAATCGTAATTTCTCACATTCGTGAGCCGTCTCTACCGCGCTGGGCACTGTACGTTTTACGTGGCCTGCCCAAGCTCCTTCTCGACGCGTAGCAGATCGTCGACGGTGTCTAAAACGGTATCCTGCCACTTGATGTAATTCTTCATCCCGAGCTCACTCTCCGTTTTGCTGGTGTCCACCGTAGCGACCGGCCCGATGGGGGGTTCATTTCCCGTAATAACGGGCAGACGTTCCTTGAGCTCCGGTCTCCTCTCGGCAAGGAGTTCGACCGCGTCGTTCGAATGAAAAGTGCTTGTGCAGAGGACAAACCGCTTTGGGCTCTCGGAGGAGGGAGGAAGCTTGAGCGCGAGCACGTGGGCACGCGCCACGTCCCGCACGTCGACGCTCAGCGGTGGAAGGCGTATCACGGGATCGTACTCGCTGACGGGGCGACCAGGGGCACCGGCGATGAGCTCATAGACGTGCTGGTTAGTGCCAGTAGCGGCTGAATGGTAGACCTGGCCGGCGCCGAGGGGACCGTAGACGTACGCCGGGTGAATGGTCGCGATATCGACGTCGGGATGGTCGCGCTTGAAGTTGCGCACGGTGAGGTCGGAGAGGCTCTTGGAGGTCGAGTACACCACGAAGTCAGGCGCGCCCGGCTTGAGTCCGTCTTCTCTCCTCAGCGGGCTGCATGCTGTGGGCCGGGCCGGTGTAACAAAGTCAGCCATACCATCGCTTCTCCATTTTTGGTGCACTCACACTGTTCGGTGATGGTTATGTCTTTCCAGTAATCACTCGGCGTGGCAAGCGACACGACGCTCTCTGTGATGACGAGCTTCTTCACGCCGGCGGCGAGAGCAGTCTCGAGTATGCGAGTGGTTCCAGTGACGGCGGTCTAGATTTCGTCAACCAGTTGGCCGACAATGGAGTTCGGCTGCTACGGACCTCAAGGATGACCTCTGGAGAAGCAGATGAGTAGAGTGGGGATGCGACGTGAATGATGGCATCGACCCCTAAAATGTGTTCAGCCATCAGATACAGGGGACCGGCGCATCACATACCTTGCACAGCTGCCAGCAGATCCGACGTGACCAAATCCTCGACCACCACGGCGGCAAAGCTGTCACCGAATGACTCGTAGCTCTTGTTAACGCGAGCGACGTTGTGGCTTCGCACAGAACTGACAACACCGCTTTGATAAGTGGGGTCCTAGGGTATAGGACTGGGAGAATGTGTGCGTACCCCCGAACAGTGTAACCTTCTCGCAGAAGTTCGCTGACGACGTGGGAGCCAATAAAGCCAGAGGCACCAGTAACCTAGCAGTGGACAAGCCAGTTAGAACTCTCACCACTCGAAATGGGAAGACGATTCACGCACGAGAACGGTAGTAGTCATGATGAAGAGAGCAGGTAAATGATCAATGAGTCGATACGCTCCGCGAAGTTATACGTTCGTTTGGCTGCACTCACGTGGCAGAACATAGTCATTATCGAGTCCAAGATGAACTTACTCAATGACACAAGTTCTCATCGAAGTGCGACCCTCATCATGTCCGAGTCCGACTCGGAAGTCGTGTCCACCGAAGGCAGTCGGGCCTCACCAAGAACGTCCCTGCCCAAGTCCCTGCAGGGACCATCCCTGCCCGAATCACTGCAGGGACCATCCCTGCCCAAATCCCTGGAGGGACCTGGAGGGACCACACCAAGGAGCACACCGACTTTTTAAGACCCATTGTAGTTCCCTATCATTATGATAACATCGAAAGGAGAAGACTACCCCTCGGTTTAGGCACGGAGCTATGCCAGTAGATTATGAGAATGAGGGTATGGGTTTGAAGGTATTTGAAATACGGGTCACGCTGTTACATGTTACATGTTACATGCATGTTACTGGAACTTGCACTGGAACAACAAGCTACTATTTTACGTGTTGCTTGAAGCCCTTTCTCAGGACCTCAATGTGGGTATTTTACTCTACGCGAAGATAGCAAACACAGAAGACACCAGTAATGTGGTGTAGGGCTTGGTGTAGGGTCACCTGTGCGCTGCGTGTGCAAATCCGAGCAGAATCCGAGTCGCCACCGTTCGCATTGTGTCTCACAAGGTGTCTCATCTTAGGACACATTTTCACGTTGCAGTATACCCTATACATACACACATTCGTTCTAACACTACAGTATATATTGCCCTGCGGCTGTCCGCGAGGCCGCGCCGCAATCATAATTTCTCATACAGTATTCGTGAGCCATTGCGATGAACATAGAGCGTACGTAATCTTTGAGTGAACGAATGAGGCGGCACGTGATCGTTCCTCTTTTTCGTGCGGCCATCTGCCCACCCAAGCACTCGAATGGTTCAAGGAACCAGAACTCTTTTATTTTTCCCGCCCACCACACCCTGTAATTGCCAGGATCAGTGATGAGGCTCACAGCTCGCTCCAGGAGGGTCCCACTCACCCGTCGCGACCTCGCCTCGGAAATGTAAACCCCTCATCCCCCGGTCGAGAAGCACTTCGTGCTTTCGCCTGGTTTCTGTGCAGTCCGCTAACTTAGATATTTTCTCACCACTGCCTTTAATATGCACAAAATCTACTACATGTCCCTGTACTATGCGCCGGTCCCCTTCCCTCCCAGCGCCATCCCGAACTTAACACGGAGAGCAAGGCAGTGATTTGCAAAGACTACATTTTGCCCTCTTTGATGGCTGGGCACTGCGCGTTTTACGTGGCCCGCCTAAGCTCCTCAAAGGAACCGTTCAACCCATCACTAGCATCAATTGTTTGATCAGTTTGTTCAATCTCTCCTCGCGAGATCACGACACATTTTCACTTCCAGTATACATACACACATCCGTTCTAACATTATGACTCACGCATTGCGTCCTCGAGGCCGCGCCGCAATCGTGATTTCTCCCATTCGTGAGCCACCTCACCTCTACCTTCGTTCAGTCTCTGGAAACCGCGGGTTTTATGTGGCTCGCGCGAGCTCCTTCTCGACTCGCAGCAGGTCGTCAACGGTGGCCAGAACGGTGTCCTGCCACTTGATGTAATTCCTCATCCCAAGCACGCTCTCCGTTTTGCTGGTGTCCAACGTGGCGAACGGGCCAACAGGGGTTTCATTCCCCGTGATAACGGGCAACCGTTCCCTAAGCTCTGGTCTCTTCTCGGCGAGAAGTTCGACCGCGTCTTCCCACGTAAACCTGCTCGTGGACAGGATGAACCGTCCCAGGCTCTCGGACGGCGGAAGCTTGAGCGCGAGCACATGGGCACGCGCAACGTCCCGCACGTCGACATTCAGTGGCGGAGCGCGTGTCGCGGGATCGTACCCGTTGACGGGGCGACCGGGGGTACCCGCGACGAGCGCATAGATGTGCCTATTCGTGCCTGTCGCGGGTGTATCGTAGACCTGGCCGGGGCCGAAGGGACCGTATATGTACGACGGGTGAATGGTCGTGATATCGAAGTCGGGATGATCCCGCTTGAAGTTGCGCACGGTGAGGTCGGAGAGGCTCTTGGAGATCGAGTACACGTCAAAGCCAGTCACGCCTGGCTTGAGCGCGTCTTCTCTCGTCAGGCGGCTGTATGCTGTGGACCCGTGTAACAGGTCAGCCATACCTTCGCTTCCGCTGACGAGACGACCACCTCCGTTTTTGGTGCACTCACAATTTTCGGTGATGGTTATGTCTTTCCAGTAATCATTCGGCGTGGCGAGCGACACGATGCTCTCTGTGACGACGAGCTTCTTTACGCCGGCGGCGAGAGCAGCGTCGAGTATGCGGGTGGTCCCAGTTACCGCGGTCTAGAAAAAAGTATTCAATCAACCGGTCGGTCAACAGGGTTAGGCTACTACGGACTTCAAGGATAATGTCTGGAGTAGCAGAAATGGAGAGTGGTGAGGCGACGTGAATGATGGCATCGACCCCTAAGATGTGTTCAGCCATCAGATACCAGGAAACGGGGACTGGTGGACCGGCGCATCGCATACCTTTTACAGCGGCCAGCAGGTCCGATGTAATCAAGTCGTCAATGACCACGGCGGCAAACCTGTCACCGAAGGACTCGTAGCCCTTGTTAACGCGAGCGACGTTGTGGCTTTGCACCGTACTGACAATGCCAGCGGGTGTAAGTACCGAGAGAAGGGTGTCACATGGTATAGGACTGGGGAATATGCACATACCCCTGAACAGTATAACCTTCTCGCAGAAGTTCGAGGACGACGTGCGAACCAACAAAGCCAGAGGCACCAGTAACCTAGCAGTGAACAAGCCAGTCAGAACTCTCACCACTCGAAGTGGGAACACGATTCACGCACGAGAACGGTAGTCATGATGAAGAGAGCGAGTAGATGATGGATAAGTCGATACTACTTGATAGTACACTCCACAAACTTATACGATCGTTTTGGCCATCACCTATACCTTGATTCGATGCCGAGGCATGACCGAAGTGATTATTGTATTCACGATGACGCAATCTCATCATTACAGATCAAAGAGATTACTCACTGGCGCAAGTTCTCATCAAAGTGAGACTCATCGTGTCCGCCGAAGGCCATTGGGCTGCCCAAGGCCTGAAACTGTCGTGATTCACAGCCAAAATGTTATGCATTATCGAAAATATGCAAGACCACCACAGATTTCTCATGGGGATAACCATGATGGTGTGACAATGCCAAGCTCTCCTTCTCTAATGCCCAGATTTGAGATTCGAAATTTTAAGAACTCATACCCCTGCCTCTTGCCCTGCCTCAAGGCCTCGACCCCTGCATCATACAGACTGCCAGTGATGGTCACTGATGTCACGGCGCAGCCAGGACGGGACCCACGCAGCAACCAGAAGTACACACAAGACGACCCACAACGGGACAGAGAGGTCCGTGGAGCCACAGCAGTGCTCGAAGACCTGCTAGAGAAGTGGAAGAAGGAACCGCACGCGCAAGATCACGTGCGAGTTGGACATGCGGTGAGCACACGTGACCCTTGCCCGCCATCACGTGACTATCAGGAGGCGTGGGAATAGGTCGGAGTTATCGGCCGTCACGTGGCCCCATCACGTGACCTGCCTCGAACGGTCCGGAAGAGCCTAGATGAGCTTGTGCCTAGGCTGAGGCTGGAATGTGAGTCCGGATGAGCTTGAGCCCGGACGCGGTCTAGATGGTGACCCCATGACTGTATGGCTGACTGATGTGAATCGAGAGCGAGTTATGCTATTGGATAGGTGTATTAGGGTCTCGGATTCGGGCTGAGCTTGAAAGCTCCCCTCTGTAGTATAAGTAGAGGGCTGAGGACGCGTTATAGTCCTTAGCTTTGATATCTTGTGTCAATCCTTCTCTGCTAGGAGGGTGTATAAAGCTAGATTCCTCATTGACCATCCCTTCCTTTGTCATCTGTGCTAGTGTGCCAGTTGTCGCCACTAAGCATTCCGCTTGCCGTCATGCTTAGTCACCGCCGACACCTCGTATCTTATCATTATCGCCTTCATCATTGTCATTGCCTTGGTTGGCCACGCCCTGCGTATCGCCTTAGCCGTTGCCTATGGGATACTGAAGACGTTCGAGCACGTGCAGCAGCAGCAAACAGGCATTTAGAGAGAACGTCCGAAGGAACGTAACAACTGACCTAAGAGCTTCACAAAGTCCAAGTCACTTCTATTTTCTTCTCTTTCTCTCTCTTCCCATTCACACTAATAACACTATTGTCAACTTTCACCCTATCTGCCAGCCACTGCTGCCTCTGAAGTAGTGTTGCTGGTCCAAGTTGACACTGGTGTGACTTGAACTTGACTTGGAAATTATGGAACTTGTAAAAACTTGAACTTGCAAGTTACACACTGGTGTGACTTGCAAGTCATCAGTAGAAACTTTCCCACATGCTTAAACCCATATTGGGACATATTTATGCTTAATAATAATAATAATTAAATACCTGTCTGATAACTACCAATGCAGTTTGTCATGTTTACCATGATGTAACACCCCCACAGATGTTTAGTCTGACTTAGACTGTGAAAGGGCATTCACAACTTAGTGAAATATTGAAGGCATGTCATGTGACATGATTGTGGGTACACAGCACTAAATGAGGCATGTGACCTATTCATATACCAGGGTGACCTTCCCACTGCATACTCCAGCAATGTAGATGACTTGCTCTGAGACAAGCAAAGCACACAAAGAGAGGAGACTAGAAGTGGTGATTGGAAGAAGACCATGATGGTGAATCTTGGTCTTCATCGACTACTACTTATACACATGACAAGGCAGCTTTGAAGCTCCTCCTGAATCCATACTATGAGTAGTGTAAGTAGCTCAAACCCTACTATTGCTATCCTAGGAATGCCTTATTGGCATGTGAGACCATACTGCTGACTGATGCGACTGTCCATGACCTATTAGGCCATCAGTAAGAACACATGTTACTGCCAGGGATTTCCCAACTTTCTGCTGGTGCACCAGCAGGAAAGTGGTGCCAGTTGGACAAGTTGGCAAGTTAAACATAACATTGCTCTATTTTTTAATATCTTTTTTATTGCTAAAATAAAATAATATGTCAGAAAAAATAAGCTATTTATAATGATATTATCATTTAAAAGGCAATATAATATCAGTTCCCACTTTTTTGATAGATGAAAAATATATATTTCAATTACTACAATACAAAAAACAAAAGCTAAAATATGTACATTGTAAGTACTGAGTACCCTCCAACAGGCCAGGCATTGTCTTCGTGGTTGTGGTCACGGGCTGCATTGGGGTGACATGGTGGGGTCTTGGCATGCCATGTTGGGTCGGGGTGGTGGTGAGTTGATGGGTGGCATGGTCATGTGGTGGCTGCCTTGCGTGCTGTGTTGAGGTGGCGTGGCGGGTCGGCGGGGTGTTGTGTGACGTGGTGGGGTCTTGGTGTGTGTTGGGTCAGGGTGGCGGTGAGTCGGTGGGTGGCGGGGTGTTGCATGCCGTGTTGGGGTGGCATGGGGGTCGGCAGAGATGTCAACAAGTGTTGCCAAATGAGTGTACTCGTGAGTTTGACTTGTCATGTGATGAGTACTTGTGCCACAAGTACTCATGCCTGAATACTTGTGCAAGTATGAGTCTACCATTTTCTGAGTGTGAGTACTTGCTGAGTACTCATGGTCCTAACATTATTCTAGCCCATGTTGGGTTGGTATTACAGTTTTTCAAAACCACTTTATTTTGTATCAAATACAATGTACTATCTGTAAACTACTAGTTACAACAGGGCCCGCCACCATCTGAGCTGTCGTCGCGGTCACCTGTTGTCGTTGTTGCCGTCGTTGTTGCCATCGGTGTCTTCCTGTTGTTGTTGGTTGACATCTGTTGTCGTCCTATTGTTGTGTCACCCTGTTGTTGTGGTCGATAGACACCGTGCATTGTGTCGTAGTCGTGTCGCCCCATCGTTGTGACACCGCATTGTGTTGTAGTCACTGCACCCCACCGATGCCATGCTCGATGGGTATCGCCCTGTCATTGTCACATCGCCCAAGGCATCACCATCTTGCTGTTGCTGGTGGTGGTATTGTTACAAGTGTCGCTGCCCGCGGGCCAGTCCACATGTAGCCTGTGAAACAGGCAATCACCAGGCGTGGGAAGTTTGGCATCATTCATGGCTCTTACTTGACTTACACTACGTGAGTACTGTGAGTCCTTACACATGGCTTGACCATGACCACCACCTACCTGGATGACAACAACAACAGCAAACCACCAGTGCGTGGCCACTCCACGGCGACAACAACCTCCACCACCATGACTATGACGATGACAGTCCACCATGACCATGACAACAACAGCAGCAACCTATCAGTGTGTGGCCACTCCACGATGACAACAACCTCCGCCAGCACCATGACTACGATGATGATGGTCCACGATGACCACATCCATGATGACAGTGGTCCACGATGACATCGATGGCGGTGGCAATGATGCAGCAGTGATGCTAGTACGCGACAGTGGCAGGGGGCAGCGACACTGTGATGGTAATACTAGTGGTAGTATAGACTGTTTTTCGCTGATAGTAGCTAGTACATGTAGTTTAAGTAATTGATATTTTGTTTGTGCACCCAAAAAATATGAGTACTCGCCCAAAATGAGTACTTGTAGAACTCAAACGAGTACGAGTACACAAGTACTCATACTCGTGGCTTGAAACGGGTACTCATGCTGTGAGTATGAGTCTCGGTCAGGGAAATCTGGCAAGTACTTGCGCTGACAAGTACTCGTCCCAACGAGTACGAGTCAAGCATGAGTGGCTCTTCGGGAATTTCCCACAAGTACTCATACTTGCAAGTATAACTCGTTGACATCTCTAGGGGTTGGTGGTGGCTGGGCCTTGCATGCCGCATTGAGGCAGCGTGGCAGGTTGACGGGGTCTTGGTGTGCCGTGTTGGGTTGGGGTGGTGGTGAGTTGGTGGGTGGCAGGGTGTTATGTGCTGTGTTGGGGTGGCATGGGGGTTGGTGGTGGCTGGGCCTTGCATGCCATATTGAGGCGGCATGGCAGGTCAGCGGGGTATTGCGCGTCATGTTGAGGCAGCATGGTAGGTTGGCGGTAGTGGGGTGTTGCGTACTGTATTGGGGTGGTGGGGTGGCAGGTTGGTGGTTGGGGTGTTGCTTGCTGTGTTGGGGCAGTGGTGGTGGGGTGTCACGAGTCATGTCAGTGCGGTGTGCTGGGGCAGGGTGAGTGGAGATGACTCGTGTGCTCAAGGTGGCGGCAATGGCCTGCAACATTCAGGGTGAGTGGAAAAAAAAGAAAAAGAAAAAAAAAGCACATATCTTATGCATTTGGGCCGAAGCCCAGCTTGTCCTTGGCCACATCCTCCATCTTGCATAGCCGTGGTATTGCGAGCCATGTCAGGGTGGTGTGTTGGGGCAGGGATGAATAGAGGTGGCTCAGGTGGCTCAGGTGCATGAGGGGATGGCAATAGCCTGCAACGTTGAAGGTGAGCAGAAAGAGAAAAAAAAAAAAAAAAAAGAACATATCTTGTGCATTGGGCCAAAGCCCAGCTTGTCCTTGGCCACATCCTCCATCTTGCATAGCTGTGGTATTGTGAGCCATGTTGGGGTGGCATGTTGGGGCGGGGACGAATGGAGGTGGCTCAGGTGGCTTGCATGCATGAGGGGACACCTGCAACATTGAAGGTGAGTGGAAAAAAAAAAAAAGAAAAAAAAAGAACATATCTTGTGCATTGGGCCGAAGGCCAGCTCATCCTCAGCCACGTCGTCAATCTTGCATAGCCGTGGGGATGGTCCACATGGAATAACAGCATGGTGGTAAGAGAAGAATGTAAAAAAAACTTTCCCATAGGGAGAAATGGGTCAATAACACACATTCCCATGCCACAGATTAAGCCTCCACTTGACACAATGTATCACATTCTCTCTCACCTTACTCCTGCCTGTGCTCCCACTTCCACCCCTTGTCTGGCCTCCCCAGACTCTCCCTTTCAAGCCCCTCTCCCATCCTCACTCATGGTCAAGATGCAGCAGATGACACACTGGGCTTTGTCCCAGTGCAGCAAGATATGTTTTCTGTCTTTTTTTTCCTTTCTTTTTCCTGCTCAACCTGAACATTGCAGGCCATTGCTGCCCCCTTGTGCACGCGAGCCACTTCCATTCATCCCCGCCCCAACACGCCACCCTGACATGGCTTGCAACATGCTGCCACTGCCAATCTGCCACGCTGCCCCAACACCACATGCAAAACCTTCGACCTAAGTTCTTTTTTTTTTTTTTTTTTTTCTTTTTTTTTTTCCTGCTCACCCTGGACATTGCAGGCCATTCATGCACATGAGCCACCTCCATCCTGCCCCAACACCCTGCCACTGCCAACCTACCTCACCGCCCCAACATGGTGTGCAACCTTTGACCCAATGTATAAGATAAGTTCTTTTTTTTTTTTTCTTTTTTTTTCCCACTCACCCTGGACATTGCAGGCCATTCGTGCACGTGAGCCACTTCTGTCCCTGCCCCAACATCCCACCACCTCCAACCCACCATGCCACCCCAACATGGCATGCAAGACCTCCACTGCCAACCCACCACCACACCACCCCAACATGGCACACAATGCCCCGCCACTGCTGACCCCCACGCCACCCTGACATGGCATGCAAGACCCTGCCACCCGCCGACTCATGGCATGCCAAGACCCTGCTGACCTGCCTCAACACAACATGCAAGACCCCACCAACCTGCCACACCCCTTCAACGTGGCATGCAAGGCCCAGCCACCACCAACCCCCATGCCACCCTGACATGGCATGCAACACCCCACCACATGCCAACTCACCGCCACACCAAGACCCTGCCACTGCCAACCCGCCACATCCCTCAATGTGGCACGCAACACCCTGCCGACCCATCATGACCCTGACCCCATCTGCACCCACATACATCCACGCCATCTACGGCACTTCCACCTCCCTACAGTAGTACTAATATCATGTATTTGTTTTAAATAATATATTATTTTTATGCATAAATGGTGTGACTGTGACTTGGTGTGACCTGACTATGATAACTTATGACCAATATATTTGGTAAGAGATATTTGACTAATATATTTATATGACTAATACATGGTATGACTAATACGATATGATAATACTTGGACTTGTATGACTTTCTGAACTTGTGCTACTTGCTGGTCATTGCTCTGTGAGGAGATTGTTGGAAATTTGACATGGCCTGCCAACTGGTCAACTTATAATTTTAGGGGAAACTTGCTTACCTTTTTAGCTGGTACCAGCTGGTACCAGCTAAAAAAGCAATGTGTGAAAACACTGATGCATGCGTTCTACACTTGTCTCCCTTTGAGCAAGTCATCTTCATCATTGAGGTATCCAGTGACCAAGTCATCCTGGTATATGAAGAGGTCATGTGCCCAGTTAAGTGCCATGTACCCATGATCAGTCACGTGCTAGTCAAGAGCCATGTGCTTGCACTTTGTGCTAAATTGTGAATGCCCTTTTGTAGTTCAAGTTGAACTCAATGCCAGTGGTGGCGTTACAGACCACTTCAAACAGTTCAATATTGTCCCAGATAGTGACAATGAACTTAGGCTAAAGCTGGGTTACATGAAACAAGCTGTGATAACCAGCAGGCTCAGGAAATCAAAGCTCTGGTCATCAACCACCTTCCATTGTCATTTGAAGTTTTTACAAGAACATGGCCCAGTGTTTGAAAAGAGGTGAGTGCTATGCCACAGTGTCACTGTGTCTGTGATCATAATTCATGTCAGAATGAACAAAGTGCTCATACATGGGTGGATACTGTTTTCTTTCAGGTGTTTGCCATGGCCAGGTGTCATCAAGGAAGAAAATGATCCTCTCTCTAGAGAAGCTTGTCCCACAGACAGGTTTACACCCTTCAAGCATCACAACACTCTCAGGTTTTATTGACTGCACTGCTGTAATAGTGGACCATGAACATACAGGTAAGTTTACAGATGCCTTTACTCTGTTCAATAGATTAATTGATTGATCACAATAGAATCAATTTTTCCTGAGCCAATGTTTGAGGAGCTGAGAGTCAGGATGCCATGTGGATTCTTTATCACAGAACTTGTGACAGAAGCAAAGAAAACGGAAGATCTGAAAAAGCACCTTCTGCAAGTTATCAGCGCATGTACAAAACAGCTTAGGTAATGTGCTTCCCATACTCATTAGCATTTCTAAAGCTCTAACTACACCTACAGGATAAACACCCTCTATGTTGCTCAGGTATGAGAGGCATAGAATATATTGTAGCTACTCTAGCTTACCTGTGAGGCATTGTACTTTACAACTACTGTATGTTCTGAATGAACTGCTTGTATTGAAGACATTCTGAGGGTCTTAAATACACTTCAGAATGTCCACAAATACCTATATACAATATCTAAAGGCCTATGGCCACTCAACTGAGCACAGATGCTATCCACACTCTGATTTGTACTAGTGAGGCCACAGCAGTGAGCTGTGGCCAAGCCCATGGCTCAGCATTGTGGCTAGTGTTCACAGGTCAGGTCAGGGTAACTGCAAATAACTGGAACCTGACTGGAACCTGACTGCAGCTGACCTGACTTCAGGTCAGGTTCACTAAGAGTTCAGTCAGGTTCACAGAGGTTCACTGAGATTTGCAAAAAAATGCAAAAGTCAGGTCAGGTTACCCCCAAAAAACTGGCTCTAACCAGTTCTGACTGGTAACCTGACCAAACCCTGACCAAACCAACAGGTAATCTGACCAAAGGTTCAGTCAGGTTCACATGTAATTTTCATATTAGTGAACTGGTTCAGGTTCAGTTACCTGAAAAAGAGCAAAAAACTGAACCTGACTGAACTTTTAAACACTAATTGTGGCACTTGCCAATCACTCAGCTTGCTGGCCACACACTTGCTCAATACTCTGGTGCCCTAACAAATGGGCATTCATGGGTCTTCATCATCATCATACTGAACTGTGATGGATATGGAGCCAAGTACAAAAATTCTGTTCCAATAAAGTTTCAGAAGGAGGGGTCTTTACAAGCCATTAAGCTGGCCAGATGTGTTGACTGGCATTTTATTGCATTGGGTGGGTTTAAATTTAATTTTTCTGATTATTTCAACTGACACTGGGACTCTGACAGCATCACCTGGTCCTCCAGGAAGTTATAACTAGATGTAACAAATCACAGATATTATGATGGTCTTAAGACCATTACAATATTTATGATATTGTTGCAATATCCCTTACCACTTCATATCTACAATACACTTGCATTGTACAAATTATAATATTCACTCCAAATATCATTTGTTACAACCTACTTGTTACTGTACTGTTACTCTACTATGATCACTGGAATAAATTGTAATATGCATGACCATGCCATATCTAGAAGTCACAGTTACAAGACCAGTATAGTGACTCACTTATCTCATTGTTATATCCAGTGTGGGGTGAAGATTATGTACATAATTTTTTCAATAATGAATACTTGAGAATGTATGTTATAATTAAATTATCAGAGGGCCCTTGGAATTCAAATAGTGATGTGTAGGGGCTGGGCTCAATTTTAATTTAATTTAAATATAATCTAGTGATTGGGTAACTCTCAAGTTTACATGGGCTGTCTGAAGTGTATATTTATAATTGCATTATAACTTATTTATCTGAGGATTGTAGTGTATCTATGTGGAGATTATAAGTACATTAAGTCACTTTGGAGGGTTATAATGTGCTCATAATAGGGTTGTAATCCACTTGTGTGGTCATTATTGATATCTTATAAGTCATTTGAGAGGGAGTTGTAATGTAATCCACTAGGAGGGAGTGACTTTCTGCATTCAGTGACATCCCCAAAAAGGAAGGTGCCAAGAACATCACACTTCTCCTGTCCTGACGCATTTGCAATCACCCCAGACCTGCTCATCCCCCGCGGAGGCCTGCACAACACCTCACAACACTTCACACCCCCCAAATCCTGCACACACCTAGGGTGTGACAGGGGTAAGGGTATACCCCTGTATGTACAGGTGTAGGGGTACAAGGGGTAAGGGTAGGGGTACAGCTTTCCATACCCCTGGCCACAGGTATACAGGTATTCTTACATAAGCATTATATACGCATTTTGGTGTTTTTTTGGTGTTTTTTTTTGGGTTTTTCTGGGTTTTTACAGGATTTTTATCAATTATACTTGGATTTTGATGTTATCCAAGGCCATAATGGCTTCAGATAAGGAATAAATAGTCAATCTAATGATTATTAATAGTTTTCAAACTAACTTTCACACAAATATATTGATTTTATATTGATTTTATGCAAAAACCCATATACCCTTAGGGGTTTTTCCATACCCCTGGAAACCCATGGAAACCCATGTATGTTTTCATACCTGTACCCATACGGGTACAGTGTTCACAGGTACAGCTAAAAAAACCCAGGGGTTACCCCTGTCACACCCTACACACACCATAGACCATTTCCTAGCAATCAGGGATGGTTTAGAGTAACAGCATCATTAGAGATACAGAAGTTGCTATTGTGTATCTGGCCATTAATAATCCAGAGTTCTGAGCTCAGTGTGGTGATTAATCATGAAGAAATAGAGAAACTCCATAGTCATGCACAGTTATGCATGTAGTGATTTAAAAGCCCGGCTCGGCCTCAAAGCCACAGCTTTGGCTCAGCTTTCGGGGGCCCAGCTCTTCTAAGATCTGGTGCCAGGGCTGTTCCCCCAGCTTTTCAGGGCTTCGGCCAGCCTCGGCTTTAGGGCCACGGCTTCACAAGCTTAGATACAGATTTTTGTAAAAAAAAACGGTGATACCCTAAACTAAGATGAGCGCAGGGTCTAGGGGGTGTGAAGGGTCGCAAGCGGTCGCGCAGGCCTCCGCGGGGTGAGAGATGTCGTATATGGGTTCGCGGCGATCGCGGACGCGTCGGTGTCGAAGGGCTTGACCCACGTGCAAGTGCAGCAAGATTGAGAGAGGGAACGGTGTAGGCTGGTCGCAGGTGGTCGGAAATGGTCGCGCATGCTTCGGCGCGGCGCGAAACTTCGTATGGATGGCCGCCAGGGTCAGGAACGCGTCGAGTTCGAGTAGCTAAGGCCGCGCGCAAGTGCGGCACGCTGGGGAATGCAAGGGAAGAGCTTCACTGAGCTCAAAAGTCCGAGGGGAGAACTTGGAGAAGTCTATTAGAAATCTTTCTGTGTAAAGTTGTAAATACATGAGCTATATACTGGGGAATGTAGGCTGAGGAAAGACGGTATTAGATAAGGAGGGGAAATGGGAATGGTAAAACGCGAAGGGAAGCGTCCGGGATAAGTGGGAAGCTGAGCACTCAGAGAGCGCGGGAAAGCGGCGAAGCGCGTGAACGTGGCGCTTAGAAGCGTACAGAGCGTGGATGAGTGCGGGTGAGTGTAGAAAGTGTAAAGGCACAAAATGCGTGAATTCACCGGCCAGGGAGAGCGCTGGCATATCAAGATATCAACGGACATCACTAAATAGTCAATACTATTGTACACGCTTCCTCCTCCTCCTCTTCAAGACCCTCAACCAGTTTATCCCAAGACCAACCTTCTCCATCCTGGACAATGTCATTCGACTCGGCTTCGTGGTTTACCGGCTCTTTATCTGCCAGGTCCAAGTGTGCTTCCTCTTGTGTAGCACTGATGACATCGTGGAAAAGGAGGTCTTGATGAATCAAACTCTTGAGGCATTGGAGGGCTTCAACAATATCCCCGTCAAGTCGATTGCGACGCTTGCTAATTGTGATCCCAGCAGCTGAGAACGCACTCTCGCTCGACACTGAGGATGCCATAATGGCAAGGTAGTCACGCACAAGGGCTCGCCATGTCGGGTAGCGTTGGCCATGTATCTACAGAGGGAGTTAGCAAGCCAAACGTGTTAGGAGTTTTGGCCGAGAACGTACCCCCCACCAGTAGACCATTCCCACCCCTTCGGGAACAACCTCATTTGAGTTGAGGTAGGCCGTCCATTCATCAAGCCAGGGTCTATCGGGATCGATGACCTCACCATCACCATCACTTTCACTGTCTGTATCATTGATATTCATGCGGCCAGGCTTGTTTGACGTCGATGGTTTGCGGATGCGGGTGGAGGTGGAGGCACGAGTGGAGGAGGTTGCCACGTTCTCACTAAGTGTGATATACCGCTCTTTGAACTAAAGAACGAGTCAGTGACTAGTAGATGATTTAAAAGAGATATACATACGCGCGTTTGGACAACATCTTCCACCTCTGAAAAGAGGTCTGGATCCCAGTGTTTCTTGAAATAGGCCATTTTCGAGGATGGATTGAGCACTACAGTAAAAAGTCAATTACAGAAGGAATTAAGGACAGCAACTATCACTCACCCATCGCCATAAGGTGGGTGTCTGAAGTACCCGTGCGTTGATAGTATTCGTCGAGCTTTGCCAAGCCAGCGGTGAGCGCTGGTACAAATACCTTGTAGCGTGGTTTCTTCGAGGCCTTCTCCCATTCTGCATACAGCTTCTCCAATGCCAGCAGTGCATTGTGAAGCATTGGTCTTGAGGAGGTCGAAAAGGCATGTTGGGCATTGTCCGCGTGCTGAGGGTGTAGTGTTAGAGTTACTCCGAATGATTTGTAACCAAGTTTGTAACCTCCACACGTACCTGCAAAAGGTTACAGAAGAGGCGAACACGCGTCCACTCATCCTTATCCAAAACAAAGTTGGAAAGCTTGCGCCGTTGTTTGGCACTATTTTCCCTAGATCAGAGCTCATAAACGAACTCATTGACAGCCTGTAAGACACCACAGTTAGGTTAGACTTGAGATGAAAAAAGAGAGCTTACCTGGCGACGCATCTCGGCGCGATTAAGCATCACATATGTCGAACTCCAACGGACCTTCATGTCAAGCAACAGCTGACAGGGGCGTATGTCATTACGCTTTTGAACAACCTCAAATAAAGCCTTCCGCTGTGCAGAGGAGCGTGCCTGGTCCATATGTCAGAGACGAATAGTGGTACAGAAAGGACTACACACCTTGACGCAGATGGCCCGAACGATGCCAATCTCGTCGCGCTCAATATCCCCTAGGTTGTTGGGGAGGTCAGCATCTTCAGGGTCTCCGGAATAGTATTTCGATTTGCTACGCATAGAGATAAGCACTTGAGTGGCCAAGTTGATGATGTGCGCCAGGCATCTGTACAAATATGAGCGTGTCATGAGTTTTACAAACTAAAGACATACCTAATATAACGACGTTCAATGTCATACATTGATCCCGTCTTGAGGTTGTAGCACCGAGCAAATTCTTGAATCATGGTCGTGTTATTCTTTGCGTTGTCACACGTAATGTGTCCAACCTGTAAACAGTTAGCGACTCGGTAGAATATTGTAAGGATAACGCTTACCTTGTGGACAATACCAAGGCGGTTACAGACTTTGTAAAGCGCTTGTCCAAGTCTTGTGCCATTGTGTGCCATGTTCAGTTGGATGAAACCGAGTAAAGCGTGCTCCTCAGTCCACTCCCCAACGACGCGCTCTTCGATCCAGTGGCCGGTGACTGCGAAGTACCCGTCAGTATTATCAGCTTGCCATGCGTCGCATGTCAGGCTGATTTCACTGCCCACACCAGGGCTCTAGCGAATAAGCGTGAGCATTAGTATAAGGTACAAAGGGAGAAAACGAAGGAACTCACATTAAGCCGCTCTTTCAACAAACACATTTGTTGTTTGAAAGTCTTGATAATGTACCTGCGTGTCCGCCATGGTGAAGGGAGCTTGACACCGTGGGTTGCGCAAGATGCGATGTCGATCATCCTCTTGAAGGATGGTCGGCTGAACACTTGCAGTGGCTGGAATGGAGACAACGAATCAGAACAGCGCTTAGACAAGTGACGAATACTTACTAGGTCTCCATCAATAAGCCACTCAATTGCGGCACACATGAATGCTTTGTCGCTATATGGAATTGGTCTCTCGCTTTCGGTCTGTGGCTTGAAATGGTCGGTGACGCTCGATTGGAGTGTTTTGAGACTCTTATCAAGGGCAGCTTGCCTGCGTTGCTTCGTATCGTCGGGTAACATGGATTCGAATTTGTTTTCTTGACACCACTTTCTATAGTGTCGCTAAGGTGATACACGCAGTTAGGATACAAAAAAAAATATCCAAAATAGTCGGACTTACCGAATGCAAGGATGCGGCGTGCCGGCGAAGAGTTGAGTGCTCGTTGGTCAGGATTTTGTCTTGCTTTATGCATCCGAGGCCTTCTCTACAACGCGCGGCAGATAAGTGATGATGATCGGGCGAGGAAAAGTGAGGATACTCACGCGCATAGATTACAGCTCGTGCACGGTTTAGGTTGACCTGGCACACGAGGGAGAGAGGTGAAAAAGGCCTTGATATCGGCGGTAGGGTCTGTCTTGTTGAGAGACTCTTCGCGTGGATCGTCGACATCATTGATGTCCATGACCTGGACATCGATATGCATCCCCGATGCGTCCAAGTCAGTGGGTGACCCGTTCGTCTTCGCTTTCTTCGAGACAAGAGCGCCGTCGTGTCCATCAACAAGGGTCGGTGCAGTGTTGACACCGTCATGAGAAGCCTGAGGTCGCTTGCATGAAGTCCGAGCTTGTGCCAAGTCCGAGTCAGATGTCGCAAGCGATGGTGCTGGGATGTACACAGATCCTGGTGGGCTGGACTCAGGCAAGGACAAGGGCGAAGATGGATTGGCTGGTGGACGATGAGTAACAGAAGTGGCGGATGCAACCATGCGGCGATGCGAGCTGAGCTCCAGTTCAGCAACATTGTCTGCGGTCAACTTCGCTGAGGGGTGAAGTGTACGGGTGGGTCGGGGACTCATGATTCTGGGAAGGAAAAAGAAAAAAGAAAACAGTATTTAAAGACAAGTACAAATCATATCCAGACGCACCAGACTCCACGAAATTCTGTGCGATTCTGTGTGAATCAAGTTGATGGACGGCGTGTTGTTGTGCAGATCGCAATTTTTGAAGCTCTCGAGTTGAGGGGCCGTTCCACATGGCGCAGAGCCAGGGCTGTGGGACATACTGCCAAGTACAGTGCATATCAAACCACAAATTGCAGTGAGTTGCGAATTCTCTTGTTGTCATGCAGATCGCACGTTCTTGAGTTGAAGGGCCTGGCCAGACCACATGGCGGAGCCAGGGCTGTGGGCCGGACCACCATCCTCCGAAAATTGAAGCTTGAGACATGAGCTGTCAAAAGCCCAGCTGGCGGCATCCGTGGGAACGGCATTTTGCAGCTGGCTTTGGCTGGCTTCCGGCTTTCGGGCCGGGCCTTTAAATCACTATATGCATGACAAGTACAGGTATTACATAAGTGACAATTACCCAAATAACATGGCGGATTCGTTCCGCCGGAGGTCCAAGCGGCGGTGGCGTCCGCGCGCATCACGCTCGGCCTCGGGCTCGTGTCTCACCTGCCCGCTCAATTTTTGGACCCGGCCCCTCTAGGGCATGTACGTTTCTGGCTTTGTTCGTTCTCGCGCGTTCTACCGGCTTCGATACGTTACGATTTGCAGA
Source organism: Lactarius sanguifluus (assembly GCA_021527775.1). NCBI lineage: Eukaryota > Fungi > Basidiomycota > Agaricomycetes > Russulales > Russulaceae > Lactarius > Lactarius sanguifluus. The sequence goes on along the minus strand of JAKEYF010000131.1, from coordinate 5,354 downwards.
TTCGGAAAGCTGCTCAAGGCAGCTATGATGCTTATGATGTATGTGTATTATTACTGTGACTTCATTCTCTCAAATGTTCCTCGCGCATTCCCGTTTTCATCTGAAGGACGTTTTGCAGCCTCGAATCAGAGGCAAGCGCGACGTGTATCCGCTTTGGTATCGTGCCCGAAGGTCTGTGCGTCTGACCGACTTACTATACTGCTCCCCGAGCTTCTTACTCACGCGTTTTTGATCGTTTTGAAAATGCCTTTCATACTACTGTACGTGTACTTATAAAAATACGGCTCAAAAGGAGCCCACAAATGTAACGAACAGTTTCTTGACTTGTCCAAATCCCCCGTGTGCTCTCGCAAAGACATTCTCACTCACGCTCGTATTCTCCATTTCAACTTAACATTCTCGCGGTCACTTGCACGTGACCGCTCCTATCCTCGGTAATCGCCTATAACCTTACCATAACACGCCTCAGCCACATCTGTCAAAGAGAAAGTGAAGTGAAAAAGAGGTCTGACCTCTTTATTTATTTGGCAGGGCTGTTGCATTATTTTTTTACATGTTTCTTTTTTGGAAGTGTTCCCGAACAGCCACTTTTCCTAACACAGCAAAATTAATCTATTTATTTATTTTGGCTGATGCCACACACAACAAAGCACACACCGAACAGGGCCTTAGAGTTGGCAGAGGACCCCAAGGAGGACCCCTCAGCTTTCTTCAAAAGCCAGGTGCTCAAATATTTTCATATTTTTCTGAATTTTATTCCAGAAGATAGAAAATGCCAGCTCCAAGCTGCTGCAACACTAATTCATATTGACTCCCACTTTCTTTCAATGTGACAGACAAATGCAGAGAAAATGATAAGAGTTATCTGATTTGGGTGCTGTTGAGTGCCAGTGACCTGTCAAGCAAGGTGATGTATTATTGCCGTCATTTACACCACGTGATCGCGCGTCAATCTCATATATTGACTCGTAAACTTGGGACTTGAAAGACTACCACGATGGACTCTCGTCGCACCTCTCAACGCGCGCGTTCTATTGTTATTGCCAGCGTCCTTGCTGTTGCCTTTGTTACATATCTATGGGTGACGTCCACCTCATCGAAGGAACCATTCGTCTATCGGGTTCGTACTTATAGTTGGGGTTATGAACCCCACTGGCACGGCTTTCCTTATGCCAAATAGGCCGTCGCCGTGCTCTCTGGAGATTCCCAAGTAACTGGCACGGTCGTCTTCGAACAGACCTCAAAGTCTTCTCCCGTCGTTATCACGGGAGAGCTCAAGTCCCTCGACCCATTGGCCAGTCGTGGTTTCCACATCCAGTGAGCCACTCAACGGTTGCGCTCCACTTTCGCGGTGTGACCATTTAAATCGTACTTCCGCAGCGAGCTGGGGGATATAACGAATGGGTGCGTATCAACCGGGTCCCACTTTAACCCGCTCGGTAAGATGCATGGTGCTCCCACGGCATCGGAACGACACGTTGGGGATCTTGGGAACATCAAAAGTGACGGAATAGGAGCCGCAAAGTTCACACTGATGGACAATTTGATATCCCTTAATGGGCCGCGAAGTATCCTTGGGTAAATATCTGCTCACTAGTGCCCAAAAAATACCTCACCCTTCGTTCTTGTAGCCGAGCAGTGGTTGTGCACGCCGTATGTTTTCGTTCGTTCGTCCGAAGATGCTATACCCTCATTCTAGAACTCATTCAGGGGACCGATGACTTTGGACTTGGGGGAGACGAAGAGTCGCTCAAGACGGGAAATGCCGGCGCTCGTGCCGCCTGTGGGATCATTGGTAGGAGACAAAAATTTCATGCGAACTGACTGTTAAAACTCTTGTTAGGTATGTCCGAAAAATGATACACAAATCACGGCATTACGTACGATCCGAATAGCAAATCCGTTCCCAAAACCCTCTAACAACATCTGTGGGAGACGATCCGGCCGTAGAGTAAATTTGTACTACTTATCTTTGACAACTCGTAGGTCCCTGAGAAACGCCATTGTCTGTGCCCATGTGAGAAGCTGGTCTCGCGTTTGAACTTTATCGCACGACTCCCGATCAGCAGGCGTGAACGTTTCGATTTGAACAGGGTATAAGCAGTATGTCTTAGTACAGTTCATTGGTATGGGGTCGTACACTTAATTGAGATAAGAGTGTGTCATGTCGTCGCCTTCGAGAAGAGCCACCGCATCCACCACGGATGCTCCCTCGTGTTCAGCTCCGCCTCCTCTTCCTCTCGCTTCATCCGATCCTCCGCCGCGGCGTGCTCCTCAACGATTGCCTCTTGCGCGACGGCTTCTGCAGGCGTCACCGTTGGTGTCTCCGTTGCTTGCCCCTCGATCGCTTGCGGTTCTTCTGACAGTAGGAGCTCGACCTGGGCTTGCGCATCTGGTAGTAGCCCTGTGGCTGCTACCAGTCTGGGATCAAGAGACGCAGAGCGCTTCCACCACCCCCCGCTGGGTAGAGACGCAGAGCGAGGCGATGGGCCAAAATGAGAGGGCATGTCCGACCGAAAGGACCCGACCCGCGGCCTGGCATTACGTGCGGCGTCGGTGTCGGTCCGGTAATGCTCGGTGCTCCTCCAGGGCGAACGGGGCAAGGGGGGGCGCTTGGGCTGACGGACGACCTCAACATCTGCGCTATTGGTTCGTGACGCCATGGGAAGAGGTAAAACTATCTCTTCGTTTCCACTAAAACGACGGCGCATGACGATGGGCGGCGGCTTGTAAGATGACTCTGACGGCGAGCTGGGTAGCGGTGACGGTTGGACGTCGGATGATAGATGGGGCAGCGGGGGACGCCGCGACGAACCGACCAGCCACGATCCAAGGACGCCAGCGTTCTCAGCGGACGTGAGCGCTCTGGTGAGATCAACTGTATCATCTAGGTTCAGCTGGCCGCAAGGATTCCGTGGTAGCCACAGACTGTTTCCTATCGGCTTGGTATAATATGGGTTGTCGTAGGGGTGATCAGGATCCGGCTCATCGTCCCATCTCGGGTGAGGGGGACGAAGCAAGACCAAAGAACCGGTAGATGGTGGAACCACGTCCTTCGATTGGGCATCGCTCATGCCCTCTGCGTGGTAATCGATGGCTTCAGGAGATTCGGCTCTAACCGGTGTGTATTGAGTCACATTTTCAAATGGAATTGGGTGGCGATGTATATTGCGATGTGCATGAGGCGGGGAAGTGGCGTAGCTGAATGGAAAAGTCTGGGGACCACGCCACGTCGCCCAAGTTCTTGGCTGCTTCATGGGGTGACGCTCGGCGACCACGTTTCCATTCTTCCGATCATGCTTGGAGTCGAAAGTCTGTGCTTCAATATCGTACGAATGGACGCGCTGGCATCCGCAAATAATCATGGCTTCGTTAAGGTCGTCACGTTCGAACTTCGTACGGCAGATATGGGTCATTCTAGGAAAGAGCTTGAGTGTCTACCTTCTCTTTACTCTTCACTTGGAACTTACGCAATCTTCGTCAGAGCCGTTGATACGATGAGTACGGCTGTCAGAGCCAGGTTGATTTCCTTCCGCAAAACTGCCATATAAGCTAGAAATACAGCCTGTGAACGGGTTTAATGAGTCGTGTCACACCAGGGTCAGGACACCCACCTGTGCGAGCATTAGACCTAATCAGACGACTGTTAAGTTCGTTTCCGTCCCGAGAGAAAGGAACACCCACCATCCAATGAGTACCGAATGATTCGAATCAAAATGATCTGGCCGTTCCCTTCATAATGTTTTGCGTATACATGCAAAAATTGATTCTTTATGACAACTAATGAAGCAAGACATTAGTAATGCGGTCGTTTTTACCTCGCAGAAACTCTCACCTGTCTCGATTGAGAAGTAGATAAGTCCGAACGGTATGACCAGTGGATTCAGGACAGCAAAGACGAAAAGAACGTGAATCACAAGCAGATGATTAGGAAGCCAGTCTTTAGAAACAACCCGGGTTAGCAGTCCGCCCGTAGCCGTAATGAAGGGCTCACAATAATAATTGAATGTTCTGGGACGGATGCCGACGCTGCGCTTACGCGGTGTTATTGCGCGTCTCGTGGAGGGATACATGATCAAAGGCAGCTTAGTGACAATTCAGGTTAATTAGTCAAAATCACGGGGAATCGAGGCTCACCCCAACTGAGAAATAAAACGTGAGTGAATCGATCAATCGCTTCAACCACTAAGGACGTACAAAGTGCAAGCTCCATTCCCCCGTGCATGGCTGTCGTGAAAATAACTAGCTCAACGTCAGTGGAGTGTATCATTATCGTCGATAGTACTTACGCCATCCAACATAGAACGGTCCAGATGAAGGAAAGCTATCCGACAATATACGCAGGGCGTTTCTGTTCGCATCTTTAATCGCAAAGCCCACCAAGAAACTCTGTAGAGTCGCAGTTCCGATGCAGAAAAAGACAAGAACGTTGACAATGAGAAACTTGTAATAGCGCATCATGATGCGATCGTGCAGTCCAGAGAGGGTGATGATTGTATGGGCCTTCTTCGCGATGAGAAGGAGGATGAGTGGTATGAGGAGGGCGAGGAGCGAGACAAGAAGGGTGGGAAGGAAAGACTGTATGAGTTCCGCCTCCCATGGGTGATTGTTGAGATAGTTGGCCTTGACGAGTAAAGGTTAGAGGCTGGTCAATAGGAACAAGGAGATAAGTCATACGAGGCTGGGCCAGTATGCACTGATATTCTGAATCGAAACCAACCCCACGAACAGTGAGACCGGGAACAGCCACAAGAGGGTGAATACCCTTCGGTCAAAATCAGCTTATGACGCACGTATCCACGAACTTCGAGTTTACCAGACTCCAACATTGACAACCCAGTCCTTAATAAACTGTAAAGCCCCCGATTAACATGAGCCTTCGTACCTCAGTCACCTTTCTCGCGGCTCACCTCGGCCTTGAACGTGGATTTCATGATCCTTGTCCAATCCAAGTCCTCAAAGCTTGGGGGCCATCTGTACTACGCAATTGATTGTGTTGACAGGATGCGATGGCATTTTGGCGACATGCCCGTCTTGCATCTTTGGGATTCGCGAATGTCACAAAAGCAGTAGATACAGGGGTATAGTGCTCCTACGGCACGGGAGCGATTCTCGGTAATGAGGGTAGTCAGAAGATTGAGTTTTGCAGTGAGGTAGTCAATCTCTGGCGCGGTACGTCCATGGAAGAAGGAAGAGAGTCGGATAGTGGTTGGTATCCATCAGGGCACTGCGTGGAAGAGAGTGTAGGGCTTCCCAGACCGTTTTCCAGTTGACATCTGGTGAGTCTGGCCGCTCTAGGTAATCTCACCATCAACAGCAACAGAGATGGACGTTTTATCGGAGTCTTACTCGTT